>CM053337.1:12631763-12818127 GCA_028583605.1 Dastarcus helophoroides | reverse complement strand
AAATCAGTTTCCTGATTAAGGCAACTTGACAACTCCTGGAATCAATCTGCAAAAACTGATCGTATAATTCGTAATCGCATCACAAAAACAAAGATTGAATTTGAATTTTGGAGGATGCACTTTGTTTACGAAATTTCAACTTTGAAAACAAAGATAAAAGATACGCGCTTTTTAAATTCTGACAGTTTCCAACTCGAGGAGTTGAAAGTTCAAATCAGATTTTTAAAGAACGAAGTCCATCAACAGTTTTGTGATTTTATATTTCATCCGTCCACAAGTAGTCGGAATTTTGGCATCAACGTTCGTCTTAAGTCAATTGGATTATTTGCAGAAAAACCGTCCATTGTTTGCATAAAAATCCGTCCATTGTTTGCATAAAAATTCGCCCATTGTTTGCATAAAAATCCGTCCATTGTTGGCATCAAAATCCACCCATTGTTTGCATAAAGATCCGTCCACTGTTTGCATAAAAATTCGTCCGATGTTGATTGAGGTTCTTATATCTAATTAATAATTGACTTTCTGAATAAAAATGCCGTTGCTAGACTCTGGAATTTTTAATTTAAAAAATCCACTGTTATATTAATGCATAAAAGTCCGCCCGCTCCCAATTCAGATTTTCGGCTTGCATATTTAGCGTCTTTTTTTTCTCAATCGCTTGCGATAAGTTCCTGTAATATCGTGTTTCGTAGCCGAGCACCTGATGAATTTAAAGCACTTTTCGACTTCCCCTCCGTTTGTCTTACTCGCATGGAGCGCCATTTCGGTGTCTACCTTTGACAAGACTTTTATTGCTGGGCCTTTTGTCGTCGCGCAGAGAATGCTTTTGTATTGCCAACTAAACATAAAATTAGCCGAGGACAATCCGACCGAGTGACATCGATATAAATCTCTCGCCGTCTGCGAACTAAGTGAAATTCTAAGTCTCACTTTGTGAAATCTTGATTTTATTGAAGAAATTGTGGACGCTTCACATTTGAATATCGACGAAATTTTCGTGATCGTAACAGCTGCCACTTCATCAGACGTCAATTATCCATATTTATCAAATTAATTTCCGCGATGATATTTAAGCAAGTGCAATTCAAGCCCATTTAATTTATCAGAATACGTGTGCAGTCTAATTCAATAAATGATCACTAAAGTGCATTTCGCTTCGTCAAGATGTTCAATTTAACCCAATAAATGATCAATATAGTGCAATTCACTTTTCCAAGTCTGTCAAAAGAGTGCAATTCAACATTTACGAGATTCGCATGTTATTTCTTTTCTAAGAAAAGTGCAATTTCATTTCTTCTATTCACAGAAAGAAGACAATTCAATTTTGTCATTAAAGTGCAATTCACTTCTCCAAGTCTGTCAAAGGAGTGCAATTTAGCATTTACGAGATTCATATGTCATTTCCTTTCTAAGAAAAGTGCAACTCCACTTCTTCTGTTAACAAAAGAAGGCAATTCAATTGCGCCATCAAAGTGCAATTCAGTTCTCCAAGTCTGTCAAAATAGTGCAATTTAACCTCCACGAGATTCGCATGTCATTTCTTTTCTAAACAGAGTGCAATTCCAATTTTCCCATTAATAGAAGAAGGCAATTCAATTTAGCCATTAAAGTGCAATTCACTTTTCCAAGTCTGTCAAAAGAGTGCAATTTAACATTTACGAGATTCATATGTCATTTCCTTTCTAAGAAAAGTGCAATTCCACTTCTTTTCGACTTCTCTAAAGTGCAATTCCACTTCTCTTGTTAACAGAAAAAGGCAATTCATTTTCGTCATTAAAGTGCAATTCACTTCTCCAGAGTGCAATTCAACATTTACGAGATTCGCATGTCATTTCTTTTCTAAGAAAAGAGCAACTCCACTTCTCCTGTTAACAGAAGAAGGCAATTCAATTTCGTCGTTAAAGTGCAATTCACTTCTCCAAGTCTGTCAAAAGAGTGTAATTTTACATTTGCGAGATTCACATGTCATTTCTTTTCTAAGAAAAGTGCAATTCCACTTCTCTTGTTAACAGAAAAAGGCAATTCATTTTCGTCATTAAAGTGCAATTCACTTCTCCAGGGTGCAATTTAACATTTACGAGATTCGCATGTCATTTTCTTTCTAAGAAAAGAGCAACTCCACTTTTTCTGTTAACAGAAGAAGGCAATTCAATTTCGTGATTTAAGTGCAATTCACTTCTCCAAGTCTGTCAAAATAGTGCAATTTAACCTCCACGAGATTCGCATGTCATTTCTTTTCTAAACAGAGTGCAATTCCACTTTTCCCATTAACAGAAGAAGACAATTCAATTTTGCCATTAAAGTGCAATTCACTTCTCCAAGTCTGTCAAAGGAGTGCAATTTAGCATTTACGAGATTCATATGTCATTTCCTTTCTAAGAAAAGTGCAATTCCACTTCTTCTGTTAACAAAGGAAGGTAATTCAATTGCGCCATTAAAGTGCAATTCACTTCTCTTCTCCAAGTTTGTCAAAAGAGTGCAATTTAACCTTCACGAGATTCGCATGTCATTTCTTTTCTAAACAGAGTGCAATTCCACTTTTCCCATTAACAGAAGAAGACAATTCAATTTTGCCATTAAAGTGCAATTCACTTCTCCAAGTCTGTCAAAGGAGTGCAATTTAACATTTACGAGATTCATATGTCATTTCCTTTCTAAGAAAAGTGCAATTCCACTTATTCTGTTAACAAAAGAAGGCAATTCAACTGCACCATTAAAGTGCAATTCACTTCTCTTCTCCAAGTTTGTCAAAAGAGTGCAATTTAACCTTCACGAGATTCGCATGTCATTTCTTTTCTAAACAGATGGCAATTCCACTTTTCCCATTAACAGAAGAAGACAATTCAATTTTGCCATTAAAGTGCAATTCACTTCTCCAAGTCTGTCAAAGGAGTGCAATTTAACATTTACCAGATTCATATGTCATTTCCTTTCTAAGAAAAGTGCAATTCCACTTATTCTGTTAACAAAAGAAGGCAATTCAACTGCACCATTAAAGTGCAATTCACTTCTCTTCTCCAAGTCTGTCAAAAGTGTGCAATTTAACCTTCACGAGATTCGCATGTCATTTCTTTTCTAAACAGAGTGCAATTCCACTTTTCCCATTAACAGAAGAAGACAATTCAATTTTGCCATTAAAGTGCAATTCACTTTTCCAAGTCTGTCAAAAGAGTGCAATTTAACCTTTACGAGATTCACATGTCATTTCTTTTCTAAACAGAGTGCAATTCCACTTTTCCCATTAATAGAAGAAGCCAATTCAATTTTGCCATTAAAGTGCAATTCACTTCTCCAAGTCTGTCAAAGGAGTGCAATTTAACATTTACGAGATTCATATGTCATTTCCTTTCTAAGAAAAGTGCAATTCCACTTCATCTGTTAACAAAAGAAGGCAATTCAATTGCACCATTAACGTGCAATTCACTTCTCTTGCCCAAGTCTGTCAAAAGAGTGCAATTTAACCTTCACGAGATTCGCATGTCATTTCTTTTCTAAACAGAGTGCAATTCCACTTTTCCTATTAACAGAAGAAGGCAATTCAATTTTGCCATTAAAGTGCAATTCACTTCTCCAAGTCTGTCAAAGGAGTGCAATTTAACATTTACGAGATTCATATGTCATTTCCTTTCTAAGAAAAGTGCAATTCCACTTCTTCTGTTAACAGAAGAAGGCGATTCAATTGCACCATTAAAGTGCAATTCACTTCTCTTCTCCAAGTCTGTCAAAAGAGTGCAATTTAACCTTCACGAGATTCGCATGTCATTTCTTTTCTAAACAGAGTGCAATTCCACTTTTCCCATTAACAGAAGAAGGCAATTCAATTTCGTCATTAAAGTGCAATTTACTTCCCCCAAGTCTGTCAAAAGAGTGCAATTTAACCTTTACGAACAAGTTCGACATTTTGAAAATTTTTATTTTAATTGAAAATGTCGACGCTTTTTTGAAAATTTCACACTTTCCTCAAAATTTTACATTTTTGAAAGTTACGACTTTTCTAGAAATTTTTATTATAATTGCTACTGTTAATCATTTTTGGAAAATGTCGACTTTTCCTCGAAATTTCGATTTTTCCTTGAAATTTCGTTTTTTCCTGGAAATTTAGACTTTTTCTCAAAATTTCGACTTTGCCCCAAAATTTCGACTTTTTCTCAAAATTTCGACCTTGCCTTGAAATTTCGACTTTTCCTCGAAATTTTCACTTTCCCTTGAAATTTCGATTTCTACCTTCTTACAAATTTGATTTATTTTTGAACGTCAACTTGCGTTTAATTTTGTATCTTAGAACATGTGAACTTTTTCAAAATGTTGACCTTATGAAAATCGAAATTTTTGTTGTTGTTGAAAATTTCGATCTTTTTCCAAAATTCAGACTTTTCTCGAAGTTTGGAGTTTCTTGTAAATTTCGGCTTAATCAAAATGTTTACCCTTAAAATTCTAATTCATTTCGAATTTTATTTCGAGATCTCGATCTTTTTGTGAACTCTTCAAGTTTTTTTAAATCTCGACTTTTCGAAAATTCAACTTCTTTAATTTCAATTTTTTCGAAATTTTAACTTATTCTAAAAAAAAATGACTTTTTATAAGAATTCAACTTTTTGCAGAATATACTGAATTTTTTTGTAAATTGCCAACTTTTTTAAATATTTTGATTTTTTTTTCCTGAACCTTTCGACTTTTTTTTGAGAATTTTGACCTTTTCCAAAACACCTCTAAAATCAATCATATTTTTTTCAAAATTCCGTTTTCTCTCGAAAATTTAACCTTTTGTAATTTCAACCCTTAAACAATTTTACGTTTTTGAAAATCTCAACTTTTTTAAAATTTTTTATTGTAAATGAAAAGTTCGACTATTTCTTGATAATTTCGACTTTTCGTCGAAATTTCGACTTCGACCTTTTTGTAAATTTAACTGATTTTTGATAAAGTCGACTTGTTTAATTTTGTATTTTAGAAAATTTGAATTTTTTTAAAATGTTGACTTTTTTGAAAATTATTATTTTTATAAAACTTCCGATCTTTTTTTTGTTGAAAACTTCAATCTTTTTGTTGTTGAAAACTTCGATCTTTTTTTGTTGAAAACTTCGATCTTTTTTTGTTGAAAACTTCGATCTTTTTTTGCTGAAAACTTCAACCTTTTTTATTGAAAACTTCGATCTTTTTCCCAAATTCTGACTTTTCTCGAAGCTTTGAGTTTTTATGTGAATTTAGGCCTTATTAAAATTTTAATATTATTTTTATAAAACTTCCGATCTTTTTTTTTTGTTGAGAACTTCCATCTTTCTGTTGTTGAAAACTTCGATCTTTTTTTTTTGTCGAAAACTTCGATCTTTTTTTTTTGTTGAAAATTTCGATCTTTTTTTGCTGAAAACTTCAACCTTTTTTATTGAAAACTTCATCTTTTTCTAAAATTCTGACTTTTCTCGACGTTTTGAGTTTTTTGTGAATTTAGACCTTATTAAAATTTTCATTGCTTAAAATTCTAAACCATTTCGAATTTTGTCTCGAAATTGCGACCTTTTTTTAAATCTTTGTGAAAAAATGGAATTTTTTTAATCTTGACTTTTCGGAAATTTGACTTCCTAAAAAATTTCAATTTTTCACTCGAACTTTTTTATACAAAATTTTGACTTTTTGAAGAATTCGAATTTTTGCAAAATATTTTCATAATCTGACCACTTTTTCGAAAATTTCGATTTTTTCTTAAATTTCGACGTTTTTTGAAAATGTTGACTTCTTTAAAATTTTTTATGAACTCTTTCTGTAAAATTCGACTTTTTTAAAATCTCGACTTTTCGGGAAATTGGCTTCTTTTAAAATTCCAATTTTTTCACAAACTTTTAACTTTTTCCAAAAAAAATTTGACTTTTTAAAGAATTCGACTTTTTGCAGAATATTCCGAATATTTTTGTAAATTGTCAACTTTATTGAAAATTTCAATTTATTTTTGAAAATTTCGACTGTTTTAAAACTTTTGCCTTTTTTTCTAAAAATTTCGAATTTTCTGACAATTTCAATATCTTTCAATTATTATATTTTCTAAAGTTTTGTATTTTTTAACATTTTGATATTTTCTCGTTTTGACTTCTGAAAAGCTTTCCTTTTTTTTGAAGAATTCGATTTTGTCATTTATTAATTTTTCGAAAATTTCGATTTTTTTTTCGAAAAAGCTGATTTTTGGGGCTTTTTCAAAATTTCGACTTTTTTTGAAAATTTTGATTTTTCTTTCCGAAAATTAGACTTCTTTAAACATTTCAAATTTTTTTCGAAATTTTTACTCTTTCCTAAAATTGTTGGACATTTTAAAAAATTCGACTTTTTGCAGAATATTCTGAATATTTTTGTAAATCGTCAACTTTATTGAAATATTCCACTTATTTTTGAGAATTTTGACTATTTCAAAAATTTCGCCTTTTTTTTCAATTTCGAATTTTCTGAAAAATTCGATATCTTTCAATCATTTTATTTCCTAAAGTTTTGTATTTTTTAACATTTTGATATTTTCTCGTTTTGACTTCTTCTGAAAAGCTTTCCTTTTTTTTGAAAAATTCGATTTTGTCATTTATTAATTTTTCGAAAATTTCGATTTTTTTTTCGAAAAAGCTGATTTTTGGGGCTTTTTCAAAATTAGACTTCTTTAAACATTTCAAATTTTTTTCGAAATTTTTACTCTTTCCAAAAATTGTTCCACATTTTAAAAAATTCGACTTTTTGCAGAATATTCCGAATATTTTTGTAAATCGTCAACTTTATTAAAATATTTCATTTATTTTTGAAAATTT
Organism: Dastarcus helophoroides; assembly: GCA_028583605.1. Classification (NCBI taxonomy): domain Eukaryota; kingdom Metazoa; phylum Arthropoda; class Insecta; order Coleoptera; family Bothrideridae; genus Dastarcus; species Dastarcus helophoroides. The sequence goes on along the minus strand of CM053337.1, from coordinate 12,811,348 downwards.
CGCCTATTTTTCAGAAATTTCGTTTTTTTTTATATTTCGAATTTTCTGAAAAATTCGATATCTTTTAATCATTTTATTTTCTAAAGAAATTTCGTTTTTTTTTATATTTCGAATTTTCTGAAAAATTCGATATCTTTTAATCATTTTATTTTCTAAAGTTTTGTATTTTTTAATATTTTGAATTTTTCACGTTTTGACTTCTGAAAATCTTTCCTTTTTTTTTGATGAATTCGATTTTGTCGGTTTGAATTTTTTGAAGATTTCGATTTTTTTCGAAAAAATTGATTTTGAGGCTTATTCAAAATTTCGACTCTTTTGGAAATTCTTACCTATTTTTCCCAATTTTTTTGAATATTTCAATCTGTTTTCAAAATTGTAACTTTTCTGGAATCGTTGCCTTTTTTTTTCAAAATTTGCAGTTTCTTTAAAGCGTAATTCAATTCGAACTAAAGTTTAAAGAAAAAAGTTGAAATTTAAAAAAAAATCCAATTTTTAGAACGACTACTGGATTTTATATTGAAAATTTTAACTTTCTTCTTCAGAAATTCGATTTCTGTTAAAATATTGGAAATTGTTTAAAAATTTTGGATTTTTCTACAAAATGTTTACCTTTTTTTTTTGAAGAATTCGACTTTTTGCAGAATTTTTGGAATATTTTTGTAAATTACCAACTTTTTTATTTGAAAACTTCGACTTTTGTTTCAAATTTCAGCTTTTTTTGAAAATTTCAACTTTTTTTGAAAATTTTGGCTTTTTTTTGAAAATTTTGGGTTTTTTTGAAAATTTTATACTTTCCTTCAAAATTTCTGTTTTTTCCCTAAAAATCTATACTTTCCAAGATGTTGAATTTTTCTTGAAATTTTTGATTTTTTAATAACTCTAATTTTTTTGGAAGAATTCGATTCTGAATTTTGAATTTATTTAAAATTTCGATTTTTGCCCTTTTTCAAAATTTGGTTTTTTTGAAAAATCATACCTTTTATATCTTCAATTTGTCTTAAACAGTGCGATTTTTTTCAAAATTGTGATTCCTTTTTCAAGATTATGATTTTTTTCTGGAAGTTTTAACTTTTTTTGAAAATTTCGACCTTTTTCAGTTTCACTTTTTTAAAATTCTACCTCTTTTTTGAATTTTATTTCAAAATCTTGGTTGTTTTGTAGGTTCTTTCGAAAAATTCGACTATTTTTTGAAAGTTTCCCAATTTTTTTTGCAAAAATTCGATTTCTTGAAGAACTCATTTTTCTCAAAATGTCACCTTTTTGAAGACTTTCTTTCCAAAAATGTTTAATTTTTTGAAAATTGTCGATTTTTCTGAATATTTCGGCTTTTTCTAAAAATATTTAAGTGTTCCTACATCATTTTCTAATAAAATTTTGTATTTTTATCAACTTTTTCTGAAATTATTTTTAAGAAATTCGTTTTCTCTCTGAAGATGACAGCTTGGTTGCGTTAGAGCAACCTTTGATGTGTTTTTTAATCTTTCTTGGTTTCAGGGGACATGCATTTCAATTCGACTTTGTCATAAATTCTGAATATTTTAGAAATTTCTGACCTCCCCCCCTCCCCCCTTTTTTTCTCTCGCTCCTTTTTTGTACACAAAATCACGATTAAATTAATTAAATTATTCAATTTCATCAACTATGAGTAATTCTACTTATTATTTTAAACATCTTTTCGAATGTACAGTTAAGTGTTATTTAAGGTCGCATACGTTTCAGAGATGGCGCAACTGACGATTTTTGTCTGTTAAGAGATTGACTCAAAAACAGAATTGAACCCTATACAGAATTAGGGGTCTGTTGTGAAATTCCTAAGTACATTTCCAGCATTTAAGTATACATATATATGTAAATAAGCAACTCTTAATTGATTTCGCCACATCAACGGTTTAATATGTGTGCGAGGCCGCTTCCAAATCCGTCAATTATACTGTAACCAGATTGATAAAACCATTATCTACCCGAACCACTTATTAATTCATACCACTTACGAATTATACAGAATTACAATCGCTGCAAGCTCCGCCTCGAAATCATCGAAATACAACAGCCCGACGTCTCAATCTGTCGCAAGCCCTGATCCCCACCCGGAATTCTCGCCAACCGGTGGCCGAATCCCACAGGCCACGCCTACTTAGCCATTGGCAGATTTAACCTGAGTGAGATGTTGAAAGCGCCCGGGACAAGCGTGAAAGCGAACCGCGAGAGAAACGAAGACGAAATCGATATTTGACCGAGTTAAAACTAAATGAACAAAAAGATATATTGGGGAAATATTACCAATTTTACCACCGCCGCAAAAACAGATTGAAATTGTTCGAATTTAACCAAACGAAATATTAGAATAAAACGAGAAAGGAGATCGTTCGTGCGCAAGTGGGAATGAGACAGCTGCCAGGCGCATGACCCATGGGCGGGGCCTGTTTAAGAACTTCATGTAATAAAGATGACTATTTTGAAAACTCACTCAGTTTGACAGCGAAGACTTACAAGTGAGCACTCGATCTAAGTGACCGAACTTGACACGGTTGTTAGTGTGTGATGGCCTTCGAAGACAGATCCAGTCCGAACACGGCCACCGGCCCCAACAGCGACAACCGGACACCGCTAAACTCCCCGAATTCCCCCGAATCCACGAGAACGTCTCCCTACACTTGCGTAACATTCCCCCAGGAAAACTCCCGGGGCTCCAGTTCGAATTCACCCAAATGCGAACAAGACCGACCCTTCATCAGAATCACCTCGTTCGCTCTACCCAGCCCAAAGCGGGAATCCGACCGCGACACCCCGTCCCCATCTGACAGCATCTCGTCCCAACAGAACGACGAACCGACCATTCAGACGCTCAAATATTCGATATGGAACATCCTGCAGCCGGACTTCGGCAAAAGCGCGGTATTGAAGACGAAAAGTCCGAGGATCTCGTTCAAGCCGTACGAGAGCAAATCCCGATCGGAAAACGGGGGGTTTTCGAGCGCCCCATTGGGAAGTTTATGTCAGACGGTGTCGCAGATTGGGTCGGTGACGGCGAAAAAGCATGAGGACGCGGCGCCCGTCACCACGACGGTGAAATCGACGTTGCCGGATCCGGTGGAGAGCAAGAAAGACGATGGGTCGGTGCCGACGCTGTGGCCGGCGTGGGTGTATTGCACTCGGTACTCGGATCGACCAAGTTCTGGTGAGTAACTAAAATTAGATTCATTTTTGGTCGGCTGTTTGTATCTCGTGGTGAGAGGAAGTTTTTTAGACTATTTTAGGTTACCTATCATTTTTTTTTGTTTTGGTTCTTTCGCTAGAGGTCATTAGATTTTCAAGCTACTTTTTTTTAGGTTCATTTTTGGTTGCCTGTTTCTATCTAATGATGCGAGCAAGAGGAAGTCTTTTAGATTATTTTAAGTTACCTATCTTTTTTTAATTCTTTCCCAGAGGTCTTTGGTGAAACGAGACTCGTCCTTGGTTATCTTCAAATATTGTATCTCTCTGAAGATGATGGCTTGGCTATCGAAACACGTTAGAGCAAGCCTCAGTTGTGTTTTTTTTTAATCTTTCTTGGTTTCAGGGAACAAGATTTGTATTTCAGTCTTTAGATTTGCAAGTTACGTGTTTTTTTCTTTCTTTCTTTTTTCATTTTGGTGGAACGGACTGGTTCTTGGTTATCTTCAAAAATTGAAATACAAATCTTGTCCCCTGAAACCAAGGGGACAAGATTTGTATTTCAATTTTTTTCTTTTCTTTTTTTTTTTCGACTGCATTTATAGATTCACAAGTTAGATTACCGTTTCTTAATTTCTTTTCAACTAAATCTCTAATTATATGTAATTTTAAAATTTCATTTTATTTTCATCTAAAGCAGAATGAAGATTGTTTTTATTTTGTTTCTACAAATCTTATTCTTCAGCAAACTTTTTTTAAATCGTTTTTTTCTTTAATTTATTAAAATTACTTTAACATTTCTTACTCTCTTTGCATTAGATTTCTAAATTCTAGATTTAAATTTCCTTTTTCTTCCTTTTTTTTTGACTTTTTTGTAGATTGCAGCTTTATCAAAATTTTCACTCTTAAAATTCTAATCCATTTCGAATGTTATCTTGAGATTTCGACCATTTCTTCTACTCTTTCAGTAAAATTCGACTTTATTTTTAAATCTCGACTTTTCGAAATTTCGACATTCTTCAAAATTTTGAATTTCGAAATTTTAACTTTTTCAAGAATTCGACTTTTTGTAAAAAATTTTGAATTTTTTTGTAAATTGCCAGCTTTTTTGAAACTTTCGACATTTTCTTGAAAATTTCTATCGAAATTTCGACCTTTTCCAATTTCAATCCTTGAAAAATGCAACGTTTTTGAATATTTCGACTTTTTTTTAGAAATTTTGACTTTAATTGAAAAGTTCAACCTTTTCTTGATAATTTCGAATTTTCCTCGAAATTTAGAATTCGACCAATTCTTGTTTCGTTTTAAATCTTGTGTACAATTCATATCCTGTAATTGGCCATCAGGCTTTTATGTTCTCCCACTTCTGATCGTATCGTAACGTTATCTATTCTTTTCTTCCAAAGTTTCAGATGTTTCTTCAGTTGCGTTTCTTCTTTTACGTTTCTAAATCTTTATGTTTCAAATACAAAAGCTCCAGATACTCTCGGTTTTTCTGTCAAGACATTACATCGTTTAAATTGTCTTTTTCTTCAATTCTTCGGATCTCTCAGGTTTTCTTTTGTGTGTCTACTTTCTCTCGTTTCGTCTTTTAAATTGCATGACTCATCAAGTTATCTTATTTTCTGTCATTCAAGCGCAACATAAACTTTTATGTTCTCCCACTTCTGATCGTATAGTAACGTTATCTATCTTTTTTTAAATGTTTCTTCAGTTGCATTTCTTTTAATTTTGTGAATCTTTCGTTTTACAAATTAAAAATCCCCAGATACTCTCAGTTTTTCAGTCAAGACATTACATCATTTAAATTGTCTTTTTCTTCAATTCTTCGAATCTCGTAGGTTTTCTTTTCTGTGTCTCCTTTCTCTCGTTTCGTCTTTTAAATTGTATGACTCATCAACTTGTGTTATTTTCTATCTTTCATGTGCAACATACACTTTTATGTTTTCCCACTTCTGATCGTATAGTAACGTAATCTCTCTTTTTTTTTAAATGTTTCTTCAGTTGCATTTCTTTTAATTTTCTGAATCTTCGTTTTTCAAATTCAAAATCCCCAGATACTCTCAGTTTTTCAGTCAAGACATTACATCATTAAAATTGTCCTTTTCTTCAATTCTTCAGATCTCTCAGGTTTTCTTTTGTGTGTCTCCTTTTTCTCGTTTCGTCTTTTAAATTGTATGATTCATCAACTTTTGTTAATTTCTGTCTTTCATGCGCAACAATTCTTCGAATCTCGTAGGTTTTCTTTTCAGTGTCTCCTTTCTCTCGTTTCGTCTTTTAAATTGTATGACTCATCAACTTGTGTTATTTTCTATCTTTCATGTGCAACATACACTTTTATGTTTTCCCACTTCTGATCGTCTAGTAACGTAATCTCTCTTTTTTTTTAATGTTTCTTCAGTTGCATTTCTTTTAATTTTCTGAATCTTCGTTTTTCAAATTCAAAATCCCCAGATACTCTCAGTTTTTCTGTCAAGACCTTACATCTTTTAAATTGTCTTTTTCATCAATTCTTTAAATCTTTCAAGTTTCCTTTTGTGTGTCCCTTGCTTTTCGCTTTTAAATTGTATGGGACATCAAGTTGTTTTATTTTCTATCTTTCATGCCCAAAATTAACTTTTACGTTTTCCCACTTCTGATCTGAAACCTCTAAACGTCTTCATTTCTTTCTTTAAATTTTTGTGCTTTTAATTAGCTTCTTTTCTTTGTTTAAATTTTTATACTTTAAATTCCAAATGACTAGACTTCTTTATCATCAAGCGTTTTGTGTTTTGTTTCTTACAATGTTCCCATGAAATAAAAGTTGGACGTCTCAGGTGGTTAGGTTAGGTATTCCTGTGAACAATTCAAAATACGTTTAATAAAGCCTGGTTTACCTAAATAAATACTAAATATTGAAGTAATATCAGTGGCGGCTGGTGACTTTTTGACAGGGGGTGCGCAGATGCAAAAATATTAGTAGTTAAGAGTTTAGGTGAATTCAGTGTCATAGCAAGATATTAAATTTAAGAGAAACAAAAGTGACACAAAAGGTGTGATATTTAAAAGTATTTTTACTAATTAAATTTAATTACGATCTTATAATCTCCATTTCATGAAAACTGCATTTGAAAATAAAATATATTTTATTACAAGGTTCTAATTAAACTCTACAAAAACACAAAAAAAAAATATTTTTTAAAACAAAATCCGCTCTACGATCTTTTAAAGAAATAAAGTCTTCATTACCTTTCTCATCAAAATTGTTTAAATTCAAATCTATAAATGAATAATTAGCCCCTAGATTGGGTACTGCTATCTCTTTGGGAATAGCGGTACTATTGGCAGTTAGGCCTGGAAGCGGCACAATTAACAATCGCAATCAGATCAGCCGGGACCTACGCATTTAGCATCGTAAACGTAAATACACACTCCAAACTCTGACTCGTACTCACCATTTGGCAATATCGCACATGCGCGGAGCGGCGTACCCCGGGCTAGCTTTAACGTGGTGTTCTGTAGTTTATTTCTCCGAATCCCGTGAAGACCGTAGATAGGCATCGCACGGCACCCTCGCTAGGTGCATATTTCTGCGCGCACCAACTTATTTAAATTTCCTTATAATATTTAATACGTATAACGGAATCAAACGTTGGTGTATTTTACTCCAAGTCATTCACAAGTATTATTAGTTAATAGGTATGTCATTATTTTGTGTTTAAAAATGTGATAAATCCAAGTCTTTAACATTAAACAAAAAAGAATAGATCGCTCATTTCACGAGGAGCGCGCGCTCTTGCGCTCTTTAAGACCAGCCGCCAATGAGTAATATTATTTCATCTTTTCACTAAAACAGTTAGGAGATTTGATTAAAATACTTACTTTCTTCCTCCAAATCAGATTTAACATTTCTTCCTTCAAATCAGACCAGATCAATCTTTATTATCTTTATAGTCTTCTCCCGCAATTTTTAAATCAATGTTAAAAGTGAATCCTGATGGTTGAAAGGATAAAAAAGGCGATTTAGATTTTTGAAGAAATAGAAATGACAATTTGGCAAATTTTTAGAGATTTGGAACTTCGGAAGAAGATGAAATAATGTCTACTTCTAAATGCGTGGATTACATTTTTTCTTTCTTTCAATCTTCAGTTCTCCGCGTGATCTAGACATTTGGAAGAAAATGTTTTTCTGTCAAAATCTAGATCACATATCTTCTTTCTTCAAATCTTCAGTGCTTGTAAGTTTCTTCCTTCATTTCTCTGCGTAATTTAGACATTTGAAAGAAAACGTTTTCCTTGCCAAATCTAGATCACATATCTTCTTTCTTCAAATCTTCAATTCTTGTAGATTTCTTCCTTCAGTTCTCTGCGTGATTTAGACATTTGGAAGAAAATGTTTTTCTTCCAAATGTACAAAAATGTTTTTCTTTCAAAATCTAGATCACATATCTTCTTTCTTCAAATCTTCAACTCTTGTAAGTTTCTTCCTTCAGTTCTCTGTGTGATTTAGACATTTGGAAGAAAATGTTTTTCTTTCAAATGTTCAGAAATGTTTTCTTCCAAAATCGAGATCACATATCGTCTTTCTTCAAATCTTCAACTCTTGTAGATTTCTTCCTTCAGTTCTCTGTGTGATTTAGACATTTGGAAGAAAATGTTTTTCTTTCAAATGTTCAGAAATGTTTTCTTCCAAAATCGAGATCACATATCTTCTTTCTTCAAATCTTCAATTCTTGTAAGTTTCTTCCTTCAGTTCTCTGCGTGATTTAGACATTTGGAAGAGAATGTTTTTCTTCCAAATGTACAAAAATGTTTTTCTTTCAAAATCTAGATCAGATATCTTCTTTCTTCAAATCTTCAATTCTTGTGAGTTTCTCCCTTCAGTTCTCTGCGTGATTTAGACATTTGGAAAAAAATGTTTTTCTTTCAAATGTTCATAAATGTTTTCTTCCAAAATCGAGATCTTCTTTCTTCAAATCTTCCACTCTTGTAAGTTTCTTTCTTCAGTTCTCTGCGTGATTTAGACATTTGGAAGAAAATGATTTTCTTCCAAAATCTAGATTACATATCTTTCTTCAAATCTTTAATTTTTGTAAGTTTCTTCCTTCAGTTCTCTGCGTGATCTACACATTTGGAAGAAAATGTTTTTCTTGCGAAATCTAGATAACATATCTTATTTCTTCAAATCTTCAGTTCTTGTAAGTTTCTCCCCTCAGTTCTCTGCCTGATTTAGACATTTGGAAAAAATGTTTTTCTTCCAAATGTCCAAAAATGTTTTTTTTTCAAAATCTAGATCACATATCTTCTTTCTTCAAAACTTCAATTCTTGTAAGTTTCTACCTTCAGTTCTCTGCGTGATTTAGACATTTGGAAAAAAATGTTTTTCTTTCAAATGTTTAAAAATGTTTTCTTCCAAAATCGAGATCACATATCGTCTTTCTTCAAATCTTCAATTCTTGTAAGTTTCTTCCTTCAGTTCTCTGCGTGATTTAGACATTTGAAAGAAAATGGTTTTCTCCCAAAATCTAGATTACATATCTTTCTTCAAATCTTTAATTTAATTCCCTTCAGTTCTCTGCGTGATCTACACATTTGGAAGAAAATGTTTTTCTTCCAAAATCTAGATCACATATCTTCTTTCTTCAAATCTTCAGTCCTTGTAAGTTTCTTTCTTCAGTTCTCTGCGTGATCTAGACATTTGGAAGAGAATGTTTTTCTTCTAAAATCTAGATCACACTTCTTCTTTCTTCAAATCTTCAGTTCTTGTAAATTTCTTCCCTCAGTTCTCTGCGTGATCTAGACATTTGGAAGAAAATGTTTTTCTTGCAAAATCGAGATCACATATCTTCTTTCTTCAAATCTTCAATTCATGTAAGTTTCTTCCTTCAGTTCTCTGCGTGCTTTAGACATTTTGGAAGAGAATGTTTTTGTTCCAAATGTCTAAAAATGTTTTTCTTTCAAAATCTAGATCACATATCTTCTTTCTTCAAATCTTCAATTCTTGTAAGTTTCTCCCTTCAGTTCTCTGCGTGATTTAGACATTTGGAAGAAAATGTTTTTCTTTCAAATATTCAAAAATGTTTTCTTTCAAAATCTAGATCACATACCTTCTTTCTTCAAATCTTCAATTCTTGTAAGATTCTTCCTTCAGTTCTCTGCGTAATTTAGACATTTGGAAGAAAATGTTTTTCTTCCAAAATCTAGATCACATAACTTATGCCTTCAAATCTTCAGTTCTTGTAAGTATCTTCCTTCAAATGTCCAGTTCTTGTAAGTTTCTTTCTTCAAATCTTCAGTTCTTTTAAGTTCCGAATCTCTAAATCGTCGTTTCTGTTCCTCCAAAAATTTAGATCGTCTTTTTTCCCTCCTTCAAATCAGCAGATTAACGTTTTCTATCCTTCGTAATTTGCAAATCATCAGCCATTCTTCCAAATCACTAGATCGTCTGTTTTTTTTCTTTTAAATCCTCAGTTATCACAGGTACCAAATCTTAATTTTTTTGAGACATTTTTCTCTTCTTCCAAATATCAAAGGTCTTCCCCCAAATTTTTACATCAACTCTATCTCCCCACGAATTTATAAGCCAGTTAAATTTTTGTTCCAAATATTTAGATTATCTTTTTTGTCTTCAACTTTTCAAATATCTTAAACTTCGAATCTCTAAGTCTTTTAAATTATTTCTTATCAGTTTTCTAAATCATTTCCTCAAAGTTTTTTGAATCGATTCCCTTTTACGGTCTCTACATCATCTCTTTTCTTGCTGCAAATCGTTGAATCTTTCCGAGATAAATCGTTGGATCTTTCAGAGAGAAATCGTTGGATCTTTCCGAGATAAATCGTTGGATCTTTCAGAGATAAATCGTTGGATCTTTCCGAGATAAATCGTTGGATCTTTCCGAGATAAATCGTTGCATCTTTTCGAGATCGCCTCTCTCATCGACCATTGTTCCCGATAGTTTCCTAAAATTATCAGTTCTTAATTGTTATTTCAATTACCACGTTTCGATCAATAAAAAAATACTTATTAAGACGTCCTCTACAGGATTTACACGTTATTAATTTTGGTTTATTAAGTTACAAAGCAACAGGTTATTCGAATGCGAATTTTAGGCAAATTTTATGGCGATTTTATTGAATATTAACAGCTTAATTAGGCGGCATCACGTGATTACAAGAAAATATGTTGATAAACCCGAGATATATCGTAGACACGAAAAGGGAACGATTCCTAAAATATATGTAACGAATCTCTTAGAACAGTTTCTCGACTATAACGCTTTACTTTTTATATATCTACTTAGATTTGATAGTACTTATTACTGTTACGTGCTTTATCGGTTCGATTGATTACACTTGATGGAATATACCCCCTTTATTACTGAACTAAACTCGGAACACTTTAACTGAATAATTAACTCACTTATTGATTTCTAATTACTAACTCACTAACTACCCTGACTCTAACTGACTGACTCGAGGCATCATCATCATCATGGTTCTTTGGTAGTTTAACGCGGTTCCGAAACTTTCGTTCCTTTGACCGCCGTCTTTTAGTGAACATTACTGTGTTGATGACTGACTCGAGGGAAAGCTGACCGCCTTTTATAGTTTTGGCTCCCGGCTTCTAGAACTTTTCGGCAGATAAGGCTTATTGTTTGCCGAAATTTCGGGAACGCTTATCTGCCGTTTGCTTCGTTATCGCGGTCGGTTTCCCTTTATCAGATCATTCTAGAAACTTTTCCTATGTACCAGATTCTACAATTCTATTCTAAATTCTATTCCATCTATTTTCATTGCGTTACACTACTTATGAAGAAGCAATAATTAGAATAAACTTAAGGAAGTTCTTTTCGCGTGGTTTAGAACACTATCTATGTATCATGGTTACGTTTTATCTGATACCGACCATTTGGTCGAATTCGCTTATTTTCTATTTTTTTCCTTTAGATACTTTCTTGATGCAAATAGAATACAACCAACTGCAAATTCATGCAGCCCTCTCCAGACGTGTATAGAGAATCATAGGTAGCTGAACTACTAACAGTTGAAACAGTGCCACCTAGCGAAGCGGTTGCTCTCTAGGAAAGTTCCCAGAAGACAAGGATTCGAATGCACAGGCCAATAAATTTGAACATTTATTAGATTCGACCTTTGGAAACCAAAGACCGGTTTCGATCTTGTTAGATCTTGTCAGTTTGGTATATCCAACTCGAATGCTAACAAATGTATTGACAAGTACGTCATGCCTCATTTTCGTGAACTTTGCAATTGCAATCTGGTTTTCATTGGATTCTAATGAAATTAGATTTCAAATGCATCGTAATAAACTTGTATATATTCGTATACAGATAAGGAAAAATTTTCATTGTCCATGTAAAACGCTAAGAATTGTCCCTTCCATACTTATCTACGGCCGCTGAACGTATTCCCCTGCTTTGGAGCAGCATGCTCGTATCTTCCAGTTTAGATGTTACAAAAAACTCATCGAGAGTTTTACAATAGACTGGAATATTGTTTAGCACAATTTGGCGGCCTATTTAAGCTCCTTATATTGTAATGTTTAAAGAGTTATTATGTTATATTCTTTATTAGAATTATTATTGATTTCGTTTAAGAAATCTCGTTTATTTATTTTGGTTGTCAAAGAATATCAGTTTTATTTTGCCTCAGACGTTGATTAAATCAACAGACTAAAAGAACAAATAGCATGTGGTACGCAAATTTTAATAAAATTGTTGCCTGCCAGTAGTAATCCCGTAACAAAACACGTTAGAAGCTATGACGTACTACTGAAATCTCCACCAGCACTGATCGCTGCGCTCTGCGTTGGATTGTTTACACCGGTGTAGGAGAATACAAGGCGCCTCCCATCTATCCCACTATTAGCTCCCAATGTTAAATCTCTCATTAACATTCTCCCTATGGACAGTGTGTGACTTTCCTGATGTGTATATTCGTATATACAAGGCTTATTATTTCAGCAGAGAAGAATGCTTCAATTAGCATGTAGCGAAATTGTTTGCATAATAAACAGTCAGTTACAAGTCACCCAATGGGGGTTTACTCTCTTGGATACTTATACGACTGACTTTAAGTTGGAAGTGTATACAACCACCGTACCATGCTGATGGGGCGAAGGAAGGCCGAAACTAGTCTATGGTTGCGGTTGTACATATTTTCAATTTTGAACACGTTTAACTGTGTAATTACAGAACATTTAATTGGTCATTTGTCAATGACAAGTAAATATTAAAGATTCAACGAACGTCAAGTGTGTGACTCTCAGACTACCGCCACCTGCATTCGAGTTGGATATACCAACTGACGAGATCTAACAAGATCGAAACCGGTCTTTGGTTTCTTAACTTCGAATCTAATAAATGTTCAAACCTATTGGCCGTGCATTAGAATACTTTCTTGATGGAACGGACTGGTCCTTGGTTATCTTCAAAAACTGAAATACAAAAATTGTCCCCTGAAACCAAGAAAGATTAAAAAAAATACAACAAAGGTTGCTCTAACGCGTTTCGACAGCCAAGCTTTCATCTTCAGGTAGATACTCATTTCTTGACACATATTTCTTGAGTTGATATTTTTGCTTTTATTATCGCTGGAAATTTTGAAAATTCAGTTCGCATCAGCATCAGTTTCTTAACATTCTCGAAGTTGATGATTTTTTTACTCCAAAACACTCAACGAGCTACATTCATTTATCAACGTCAATATCTTGCAATAATCAAAAGAAAACTTGGTTCGGAATAATCCTCAAATAGATTTTTTGACGTATTACACCATCAAGTGATTTTAAATTTACTTTTTCGTTGCCATCAGACTTTCTTAAATTTTTCAAAAATTCTCCAAAATTAGATTTACCTTAAACCTCGTTTTGAATTGTTTAAATTTAAAAACTAGAGTTAAATATCGCCTCGCACTTTCTAATTTGCCGTTTCCGTATTTTTATCAATATTTTTTTAAGACAATTCGAAATTTTTGCTTCGAATTCAATAATGTCGATCGAAATTTTCGTCAACAAGAAATACAGATTTACTTAAAAAACATATAAAACCAATTTCGTTTCAAAGTATCATATTAAAAAACCTCGCACAAGCTCATTTGAACCGATGGAGAAACATAACCAACTGCAAGCAAAGCAAGACTGCTGATGGATAAACCCTTGCAATCAAGGGCTGAAGTACTTATTGGTATCTGGAAGGAATGAGAGTAGGTCAGATGTTGAGGCTGGCTGTAAAGGCCAGAATACATAATCTTGACTAATACTCGAACAAACTCGTGAAAGTTACAAAGAATCTTGAATCTAGATGACAGGGACTGTAATGACCCCCACTATATGTAAAAAAAGTCGTTTCAAACTGTTTTAATGGAATAATATTTAGATGTTGGTCTGATTCCGTCCATTTTCTTCATACTGGTGAATTCGCGTCCTGCTACTTATTATCTTATATATTTAGTTAGTTGTATATATGTATATATTTGGTATCTCGGAAACGGCTCTAACAATTTGGATAAAATTTTCTTCTTGGTTAGGTTTTTACCTTTGAAGGCTATTAGAGTTGTTAACTTTTTCGAAAAAATTCGATTTGTCATAAAAAATGCTGGTATGTATGTAATTAGTATCTCGGAAACGGTTCTAACGATTTGGATGAAACTTTGTTTTTGGCCAAGTTATTACCTTTAAAGGCCATTGCAGTTGTTAATTTTTTTTAAAAAATACTACTTTTTACATAATTTGCTGATTCCAGGACAGCAAGAGCCTTTTTTGGGATAACTTTGAGCGTGTTGGTTCTTAATGTTTTTTTTAAAGAAGATACCTTAGTTCGCTTAAATTTAAGCGGGAAATTCTTGTATATAAATATGTATGTAAGTTGGTATTTCGGAAACGGCTCTAACGATTTGGATGAAATTTTATTTTTGGCCAAGTTATTTATTACCTTTGAAGGCTATTGGAGTTGTTAAATTTTTTGAAAAAATACGACTTTTTACAAAATTTGCTGATTCTAAAACAAGTAGAACCTTTTTTGGGGTAACCTCGAGCGTGTTCGTTTTTGATGTCTTTTTTAAGAATATATCTTACTTTGCGTAAATTTAAGCAAGGAATTCTTGTATATAAATATGTATGTAAGTTGGTATCTCGGAAACGGCTCTAACGATTTGAATAAAATTTTCTTCTTGGTTAGGTTTTTACCTTTGAAGGCTATTGGAGTTATTAACTTTTTTGAAAAAATTCGATTTGTCACAAAAAATGCTGGTTCTAGAACAAGAAGAATCCTGTTTGGGGTAACACTGAGCGCGTTTGTTTTTGATGTTTTGATTTCATTTAAGCGAGAAATTCTTGTATATAAATATGTATGTAATTGGTATCTCGGAAACGGCTCTAACGATTTGGATGAAACTTTGTTTTTGGCCAAGTTATTACCTTTGAAGGCCATTGCAGTTGTTAATTTTTTTTGAAAAATACGACTTTTTACATAATTTGCTGATTCCAGAACAGGAAGAGCCTTTTTTGGGGTAACTTTGAGCGTGTTCGTTCTTAATGTTTTTTTTTTCAAGAAGATACCCTACTTCGCCTAAATTTATGCGAGAAATTCTTATATATAACTATGTATGTAAGTTGTATCTCGGAAACGGCTCTAACGATTTGGATGAAATTTTCTTCTTGGTTAGGTTTTTTACCTCTTGAAGGCTATAGAGTTATTAACTTTTTTCGAAAAAAATTCGATTTATCATAAAAAATGCTGGTTCTAGAACAAGAAAATCCTGTTTGGGGGTACACTGAGCGTGTTCTGGTTTGTTTTTGATGTTTTGATGTCATTTAAGCGAGAAATTCTTGTATATAAATATGTATGTAATTGGTATCCTCGGAAACGGCTCTAACGATTTGGATGAAACTTTGTTTTTGGCCAAGTTATTACCTTTGAAGGCCATTGCAGTTGTTAATTTTTTTTGAAAAATACGACTTTTTACATAATTTGCTGATTCCAGAACAGGAAGAGCCTTTTTTGGGGTAACTTTGAGCGTTTTCGTTCTTAATGTTTTTTTTAAAGAAGATACCCTACTTCGCTTAAATTTAAGCGAGAAATTCTTATATATAAATATGTATGTAAGTTGGTATCTCGGAAACGGCTCTAACGATTTGGATAAAATTTTCTTCTTGGTTAGGTTTTTACCTTTGAAGGCTATTAGAGTTGTTAACTTTTTCGAAAAAATTCGATTTGTCATAAAAAATGCTGGTTCTAGAACAAGAAAAATCCTGTTTGGGGTAACATTGAGCGTGTTCGTTTTTGATGTTTTGATGTTATTTAAGCGAGAAATTCTTGTATATAAATATGTATGTAATTGGTATCTCGGAAACGGCTCTAACGATTTGGATGAAACTTTGTTTTTGGCCAAGTTATTACCTTTGAAGGCCGTTGCAGTTGTTAAGTTTTTTTGAAAAATACGACTTTTTACATAATTTGCTGATTCCAGAACAGGAAGAGCCTTTTTTGGGGTAACTTTGAGCGTGTTCGGGTTTAATGTTTTTTTTTAAAGAAGATACCCTACTTCGCTTAAATTTAAGCGAGAAATTCTTATATATAAATATGTATGTAAGTTAGTATCTCGGAAACGGCTCTAACGATTTAGATGAAACTTTGTTTTTGGCCAAGCTATTACCTTTGAAGGCCATTGCAGTTGTTATTTTTTTTGGAAAAATACGACTTTTTACAAAATTTGCTGATTCTAAAACAAGAAGAGCTCTTTTTGGGGTAACCTTGAGCGTGTTCGTTTTTGATGTCTCTTTTAAGAATATACCTTACTTTGGTTAAATTTAAGCGAGAAATTCTTATATATAAATATGTATGTAAGTTGGTATCTCGGAAACGGCTCTAACGATTTGGATAAAATTTTCTTCTTGGTTAGGTTTTTACCTTTGAAGGCTATTAGAGTTATTAACTTTTTTGAAAAAATTCGATTTGTTATAAAAAATGCTTGTTCTAGAACAAGAAGAATCCTGTTTGGGGTAACACTGAGCGTGTTCGTTCTTTCCAATATCTTGGAAACGTCTGTAACGATTTGGATGAAATTTGATTTTTGGTTAAGAAAATCCTGTACCATTAAACTAGCAACTCTTCTATATTAATATAAATATGTATATCTTCGGTATCTCGAAAACGGTTCTAACGATTTGCATGAAACTTCATTTTTGGTTAGGGTTTTGTTCTAGAAGTCCATCAAAATGAGTGCCTTCCCTAAAAAAACACGATTTTTCACAACAGCAAAAAAAAACATTTCAGAAATCTTTGCGCTACTTGCATTGGATGTTACGATACCGGGAGCGAGATAAGACTGACGTCTAACGTCGTGTATCGGCCAGGAAATGCCTCTTTTCTCTTTCAGACGTTATAACGTCGTATATCTCAGTTATGGCCAACGTGACAACGTACGTAAAAGTAATGCGAAATATCGAGATTTGAAGGTAAAATTGCAAAACCGAATTTGGGAATACGTACCGGTGTGTCTATGTACGAGCGTAAAAAAATTTAATCGTAAAATTAACTCGAAAATGGGGATTTATGGGTAAAAATTGCAAAACCGAAGATTTTACAAAAAAGATAACTCGAGCGGTGGTCCCGTTGAAAGTTTCACAAATTAAGAGATTTATTTATTATCAAAATAATTCTTGTTGGAATTATGACACTTGAATTGTTATTTAATATTGTAACGCAATGTAAATAGATAGAATAGAATTGTAGAATTTAGTACGTAAGGAAAGTTTCTAGAAAGATCTGATAAGGGGAAAGCGATCGCGATAACGAAACAAACAACAGATAAGCGTTCCAGAAATTTCGGCAAACGATAAGCCTAAATCTGCCGAAAAGTTCTAGAAGTCGGGAGCCAAAACTATATAAGGACGGTCAGCTTTCCCTCGAGTCAGTTAGTTAGGATTCGGTGTAGTTAAGTAGTGAGTTAGCAGTTAGAAGTCAATAAGTGAGTTGTAGTGATCCGAGTTGAGTTTAAAAATAAAGTGGGTATTATTCAATTCACGTGTTAATCAATTCGAACCGATAAAGCCCGTGGACCATTGGCAATCTTTTAAAGATTGCCTCAAAGAGCACTAACGCTAATTTTTAATTTGTCACTCGCTTGTCAACGACTCAACATCGACCCAATCTAAAAACCACAAACAAATTTGAACGTCCACACGCTCTTTTCGATCAAGATCGCCCTAAACCGTCCATAACCATAAATTTCCAAGTCTCGATGGTTATGTGGCGCATCTAGTTACGCCAACTTACTTTTATAAACGCATTAATCAACCTGTACCTCCTTAAGGAATTAAACTCCACGTTACAGTTCTCGAGAACTGTAATTATGTTAATTAGAATTCGTAATTTCGTTCTTAACCAGAAGAATTACGACGACTTATTGGCGGCTTTAGTTTTATACTAAATCGCCGCGATGCTATTGCTTCACTTTTTGCGCCAACAATTTACATCGTTAAAAAAAAATCGGCATTAATCACGCTGTCTAAATTTAAAAGTAATATTATGAGCATCGACGAAAAAATAAATGTAAGATGTGTCAATTTGTCATTGGGGCACTCAAATTTAAAAATAAATACGCCAAAGACACATGTTGCGGGTTGTCATCGGGGCATTTAAGTGCTTTTTAAACGGTCTCAATTTCTTCCCGGTTATACTTATCGAGTTGGCTTGTTTTTGGATATATTCGGATGTTTCGATAACGTGCGACTGTTGTTTTTTTACGTTTATTTGCTTCTTGATCTTTGTTTTCCAAATTCGTATTTTGTTGCTTCTTTTTAGTGACCTTTTTCCTTGTCTTTGTTTTTTCCTTTTCAATAAATATGTAGACTGTTTCATGTTTATTGTTAACCAGCTACTACCAACGGCTTCGCCTCCGGAATTAGTTAAATAATTCGCCTTTGCAACTTAACGGAAAAATTGTTCAAAACTAAATTTATTTAATTAACGGAAGCAGTTTGTTCCGTTTTGGGGTTTTAATTTGTCTTTGGTTTTAATTAGGAATCAGGTATAGTAGTTTTAAAGAGTTCGTGCAGATTGCAGAATGATATTTGGTTCAAATTCATTGATGCGATCATGTATATGGTTAGTTGCCTAGCGAGACACCAGCTATATCATCTATCGCATTAGATGACGATTATTTTAAAAGCATCCTTACCTTCAATGTTATGGTAGGGTTGGGGTCTTCCGCTAGATAATTCTGTCGTCGCTGTCAGATCATTTATTAACACAGAAAATGAAGCCAGGTTGTTTACTCTTGTTGGATATAATATTAGTTTTAGAGAAGCTGGAATAGTTTTCGGGGGTAAAACTCATCCTGTTAACGATCTCACTTTGTAAGGTACGTCTTGTACCAGTTTTAATCGAAATCGGTTCGGTAATTGAGTCGTGAAAAGCGGTCAAACACATTTTCGCATTTATATTGATAAGGATATATTGAGTTGTGAAGGATGTTTTTGGTTTGTTACGATGCGTTTACACTAGACACTTTATTCCGTATATTTATTTCTCTCTGACATAAAACATATTGTAACGCAATGTAAATAGATAGAATTGTAGAATTTAGTACGTAAGAAAAGTTTCTAGAAATATCTGATAAGGGGAAAGCGGCCACAATAACGAAACAAACAACAGATAAGCGGTCCAGAAATTACGGCAAACGATAAGCCAAATCTGCCGAAAAGTTCTAGAAGTCGGGAGCCAAAACTATATAAGGCGGGCAGCTTTCCCTCGAGTCAGTGTAGTTAAGTAGTGAGTTAGCAGTTAGAAGTCAATAAGTGAGTTGTGTGATCCGAGTTGAGTTTGAAAATAAAGTGGGTATTATTCAATTCACGTGTTAATCAATTCGAACCGATAAAGCCCGTAATATAGAGGGGACCATTGGCAATCGTTTAAAGATTGCCTCAAAGAGCACTAACGCTAATTTTTAATTTGTCACTCGCTTGTCAACGACGCTGCGTGATTTTTCTAGAACCCGGGAGCCAAAACTATATAAGGCGGTCGCCTTTCCCTCGAGTTAGTTAGAGTCAGTTAGTGTAATTAGTGAGTTAGTAGTTAGAAGTAAATCAGTGAGTTCATTATCCAGTTGTAGTGTTCCGAGTTGAATTTGGTAATAAAGTGTTTTACAATTCACTCTCTGAAGATGACAGTTTGTGTCGAAACGCGTTAGAGCAACCTTTGTTGTGTTTTTTAATCTTTCTTGGTTTCAGGGGACAAGTTCTGTGTTTCAATTCACGTGTTTAATAATTCGAACCTGATACGCGCGTAACAATATTTTCTCTCTGACATGAGTTTCAACTATCATGAGAGAAGCTATCTCCTCCCAGCTGTGTAGATAAGTCTCAGATAGCTTCTCTCAGAATAGTTGACACTTATGTCAGAGAGAAACGTACGGAATAAAGTGTCTAATCTAAACGCATCCTTATATACGCGATTGAATTTCTTTTGGAGAATGAATACGCAGGTTCTCGTCACTAACACGAAACAAAACACTTAAAAGTTAGACTTAAATCGTTCGCGGTCCATTATTCTCGGATAAACACGATATTAGCGACGTATTCATGTGATAAGGTCGCCTTCTGGCATCAATAGCGGCGCTTTTGGGGTTTTAAATGGCCCCATAATAGGTCCTGCCCCTTTCTAGCTCATAATTCAAGTCGGTTAATGCGACCCTAATGTCCTACAGTTTACTAACTATCCCACAATTGCTCTAATTAGAGACAAATGTCGGTTTGTGAATGTAAACTAGAATGTTCCTATCGCTCTCCCCAGGGGCTTGGGGGTTGTTACCGATGCAATTTTCATATGTATTATTCACTTACAAACGGAGTCGCTTTATATCGAGCAAATTAACAATGAAATAGTCGAAAAGGATATTCGGTAATGCGCAAAAAATGGATGGTATCAAACGCTACGTAAAAATAATGTTAATGAAATAAAGCTAAAGCGGTACATGTTCCATTATATTTGTAGATAACCAGGAAATTGAAATTAAGCCTTAGGGTTTTTAATTAACTTCGCCTGGTATTTAAACTAACGAGTTTGCAAATTGAACTGTTCATTTCAAAAATTAATTTAATTTCGTTAGGTAACAAGTCATTGTAGTTAAAAGGTGAGCGCTGTACGCATTCAAACCCCCTTTTTTTGCATGCAACTGCAATTAAAAACTCATTTTGTACATGCAGAATTTAATTTCACTGAATAAACATCGCTAGAACACAAACTGACTTACAGCGATGCGTAATTTGGTATTAATTTGAAGTAAGTTTCGAAAGGAATCGACTCTACAGCTGTGACGTCATTTCCGTACGAAACAAACCCGAATTTCCTTATTTTTAAACCACTTACACGAGTTTTTACCACAGTAACAATTTTCTATTATTATTTAGAATTGATTTTCAGAAAAAAGTTCTATTATCTGTGGTAATTTTCAGTCAGATTTAAGGTAAAGTAAGGTTATGTAATTATATTTCAATCTTCTTTCAAGATTCGAATTTTGGATGTACAGTCAAAACCGGATATAACGACATCGTTTACAGCGACGCATCGGTTATTACGACTAAATGGCAATGTCCCGGCAGATTATTTTAAAAACTAACTGTACTGACAATTATATTGCTTATAACAACTACCGGTTACAGCGTCCATAGTTTATGGTCCCTTCAATGTCGTTATATCCGGTTTCCACTGTAATTTGATTAGTATCTGATGTAACTAAGAGATGTGATCAATTTAATAACCATCTTGCATAGTTTCTGAATATTTTGGTGCACCGGGTTTATTTGGAACGTTGTAGTGATCGTGACGTCACTTTTGCGGAGTCAGAGTTAAAGTAATTACAAACGATTTATTGCAGAATATCACCTAGTAAGCGGTAATCAACTTGTGACACTACGTACTTCGTCTAAGTTGTCAAAAAAAAAGATAACCCCATTGATATATCTACTCGTAGTTTAGGGGTTGTACGACTGTTAACCCTAATTCGTCAAAATCCGTCGCTTATCTGGAATTCATCGGGAATTTCGTCTCGAATTCGAACAGAGATAAAGTGCCCATAACTGAAACGCATCAAAATACGGTAGCCTCGGCTTAATTGTCTGAAAAATGTCGCCCTGAAACAATAGAAAATTCGGTGATTTATTTAGGACATTACGTTGAATAATAACGTCGCATTTAAATCCAGAAGGCGATGACGCTGAACGTCCATCATTTGACGTGACACTTTTAACTGGGACATCCCAACCTTAGACCATGTATACTATATACTAAGGTTCGAACCAGTGTGGCGCGCGGGATCGCCCAAGACAGACAACGTTTCCCAAAATTGGAAATTTTAAATTTGTTACATCTAAATTAAGAGTCAAAAAATTTCGATTTAAAAGTTTAATTTTTTAAAAATCAAAATTAAAAACAAAAAAAATTTCGAAAGTCAAAATGTTTTGAGAAATTGAAATACTGAAAAACGTCGAATTTTTGAGATAAGTTCTTTAAAAAAATGTCGTTATTTTTAAGTCGGTATTTTCAAAAAATATGGCAATTTACAGAAAACGTTGAAAAACTCTAATTCTAGAAAAATAAATCGAAATTCAATCTTTTCTCTGAAACAAACACGATTGTGTTTTTGATAAGTCTCTTTTACTACGTCAATAACTAAAAGTAATTAAAACGGGTCCAATCGAAAATAATTAACATATAAAACAAATTTCACGTTTTGTATTAATTAATTGATAACTGATGCCACCTATTAATTATATTATTATTAATAATTAGTTTGTTTATAACTTTTAAATGTTACAAATTGTAATATCAACAGAAATTTGAGGGGCCAATTAAAACCAAATAAAAAATCCTTACAAGTTTACGGTGTATTGCTAATTTATACCGCTATCTCCTCGGAGGGCACGATCGGTGGACGGGAGGCGGCAACGTCAGGTCAAAATAGAAGGCTCTCTTCATCCTTCTTGGGAATTTTGTCCAGGAAAAGTGCCTTATTAGATAAACGAATATGAATCCGACTTTTCTCTGAAACAAACACGATTATGCTTTTGATAAGTCTCTTTTACTACGTCAACAACTAAAAGTAATAAAAACGAGTCCAATCGAAAATAATTAACATATAAAACAAATTTCACGTTTTGTATTAATTAATTGATAACTGATACCATCTATTAATTATATTATTATTAATAGTTAGTTTGTTTATAACTTTTAAATGTTACAAATTGTAATATCAACAGAAATTTGAGGGGCCAATTAAAACCATTTAAAAAATCCTTACAAGTTTACGGTGTATTGCTAATTTATACCGCTATCTCCTCAGAGGGCACGATCGGTGGCGACGACGGCAGGTCAAAATAGAAGGCTCTCTTCACCCTTCTTGGGAAAAGTGCCTTATTAGATAAACCAATATGAATCCGACTTTGAATATCGCAGAACATCTGCCTTTACTGTGGCTGCTGCCCATTTGGTATAAGACGTTGCCATGGATTTAAATGGCGTTCCGTGGCAACATTATATCCTGATCTGAACATAAAATTCACTCGAAGCTTTTTGCTCACATCCTCTTTTTGGTAGAACGGACTGAACCTTGGTTCCCCTTGGTTATCCCTTGAAATCAAGCAAGATTTAAAAACACAACACGTTTCGATAGCCAGGCTATCATCTTCAGAGAGATACGACTACAATATATCACCAATAGGGCCAAGCTAGCCAAATACTAGTACAATCTCTCTCTGAAGAAAGTAGCTTGGACATGGCTTGCCAAAATCGCTAAATTACGTTTGGAACGATGCGACCAAACTAATCCCCCAATTTCCATTTTCAGGTCCCAGATCGAGACGGATGAAGAAACCGGCGAAACCGAGCGGCGAGGACAAAAGGCCAAGAACGGCCTTCTCCAGCGCCCAACTCCAACGTCTCAAACACGAATTCAACGAGAACCGATACCTGACCGAACGCAGACGGCAACAATTGAGCGCCGAACTCGGTTTGAATGAGGCCCAAATCAAAATTTGGTTTCAAAACAAGAGGGCGAAAATTAAAAAATCGTCGGGCGAGAAAAACCCATTGGCGCTGCAGCTGATGGCGCAAGGCTTGTACAACCACTCGACGGTGCCTTGCGACGAAGACGACATACCTTTGTCGAACTAAAGTATGATTCTCGTAAACGCTGAAGCTTTAAATTGTTGGGTTGGGCCCCTGAGGGACGACAACCCCGATCTCAGATGATTTCTAACGAATGTACAAACTATTTATAATTTTTGTTTATATTTTGTAAATATAATGTATCATATAGGCGTTGTATATACTAATTTCTTGTGTAAATATTTCCTGTTATTTTTTCTACTATAGTGGATGTTTTAAGAATCAATATTTTATGTCGATGTTTGTTTTCTATTTTCTATGTGAAATTACACTTTCCGTGTTTGCTTTGATAAAATAAAACGCAATCGAAGCTGTTAGCATCGAAGATGACAAAAATATCGCTCTGTATATTTAAATATAGCTTTATAATAGAGACTGACTAAAAATATCTGCTAGATTGTAGACTTCTGTGCAATGTACTAAGATTTACTGTATTACGCTAGACGTACGTTATGTTAAACTATTATCAAATAAAATATTGTTCTTCCAAACTGACTTTATTTTCCTCTTTGGCGTCAAGGGCGTCTAAGGTCGTTTCTGAGAACACTATTTTTTAGAAAATTATCGAAAACTCCACCTGAATTTCTCCTGGTCTTTGGAAACGAGATGCAAAACGTTCTTCCAGACTGACTCGTCATTTCCATTTCTAGCGTTAGGAGCGTCCAGGGGGCGTTTTTGAGGACACTTTCTCTGCTTCAGTATCTTTTTATTTTTTGTAAAATCATCCATCTGTTGTTTCTGGCCTTTCACAAGATGCAAAATATTGTTCTTCCGTATTGCTATTCATTTCCATTTCTAGCGTTAGGAGCGTCTAGAGGGCGTTTTTGAGGACACTTTTTCTATTTCAGTATCTTTTAATTTTTTGTAAAATCATCCACCTGTTGTTGCTGGTCTTTCGCAAAAAGATGCAGAATATTGTTCTTCCAGATTGACTCTTCATTTCCATTTCTAGTATTAAGAACGTCCAGAAGGCGTTTTTGAGCACACTTTTTTGCAAAATCAAGCGAATGCTCCACCTGTTTCTCTTGGTCTTTGGCGAAGAGATGCACCTCATCCAATCTCTGCTTTGAACGTTGAATTATTAGACGCTCGTTATTCATATAAATCTTGATAATCCGGCGTTTGTTAAGTGTAATAAATAAGGCACAGTGTGCCGCGTCTAAATCATAATCTACGATTGCATGTGGGCTGCATAAACGGAGAGAACGAATTAATTTTATTGGTGAAATACGCCGAGTCATCTCTGTTTCGATTAGATTTACATATTGTTTGTGGCATGGGGGAGAATCGAATTAAATATAATCGAAGTAACCTCCGACCTCGGCACATTTATAACCTCCCTTCTCTTCTTATTCGCTCCATCGGGCCATTACTCCAATCACCTCAGAACTTCGTGATATCGCTTGTACGAGTCCATAAAGGTGACCATGGTGTCCCGAGACTCAATTTGATTAACTTAACTTAAAAGTCCGTAGCCAATGATCATTTTATTAGCTAATAGTTAAGTATCTTGGTAATTTTTCATTTGAAAATGTTGAAATTATCATCAATGTTTTTACTTTATTCTAAAAATTGCGTACATTGAAACATTATTTCAACTAATAATTTCGCTTTGTTTCAAAGGTCAATATAAATTTTAAAAAGAGCTTTTGTTGAGGTGAAGCATAAAAACTAGATGGGGAAGGAGTGCTCTCATATGCTATGTAAAATCCTTGGCTTTTATATGGCTAGTGTAGTTTATGTCACCAAGGGTAGGGGACCTCTTTAATGGAATGTACCAGATAGTTATTATCGTAAAGTGACTACAAATTAAATCCTGTGATTCAATAATGGCAAAGATCAGCTTAGATGTCAGAAAAGCTAACCGTGGTAACCATAGGAATGTGTGTATCCCTTGAATAATTATACAAATTAATTCAGAGCGTCACAGTTACATTGAAAAAATAATCCAACTGAGTGAATTCGATCATTTCGTTCATGTAATTAACTTTCTTGCAATATCATCAATGTTAGTGATTCTTTCGGTGTGCAAACGATTGTCATGCTGCAACCATTCGTTCCTCAGTCGATGGAAGAGAATTTTGGGGTAATCTCACGCAGCGATGGACCGTCTTTGATAAATTAAGTAACGTTTTTAATAAATTAGATACTCTCAAATATATTACAGATGTCTTTTATAAATTAGGGACATTACTTTTCATATGATAGAGTTTGATGGAACAGAAAAGCGTGATATTCGTTCTTAATGGGTTACCATTAGGACGTATGGAAATACCACTATTCATCATCTCAGATGTGGGATCAGTTGCAGGTTAAATTTTGGGCCCTGGGCACTTATAACACAGAAAAGGTTATAAATATTCCAACACACGTCAAAAGTATTTCACGATGTTGCAATAATTGAGGTTAAAAATAGACTACAATTAGGAAAAAGGACACATTCAAACTCTGTAATTCTTTGGAATTTATTTCACCGATTTCGGTAGCTCATTATGGTTAAATTGAGCTACCAATTTCGTCTGAGGACCCCGATTGAAAAATTGATAAAATATCCTTGTAAATAAAGCTAAAAAAAACCTTGGATATCCCAACAAAAGAAGAAGAGGAAGAAGAAGACGAAGAAGAAGAAGAAGAAGAAGAAGAAGAAGAAGAAGAAGAAGAAGAAGAAAAAAAAGTCTAATGCAGTACTTGTCGAGTAATTAATATACTGACTGCCTTAGTATCTACTTTTAGAAGCTCTATGTATACAGATAATGTTAGATTTTGATGTTTCACGGAGGAAAGAATACTTATCTTGAAAGTTGCGGATCTCCATCCGTTCAGTGACATCTCCCAATGCACCGCGTGTTTCGCCAAAATCTCATCTTCTAGTGCTCCCTTGGAATCGATAATAATGTATCATGTTTCCTTAATTAATTAAAGTAAGCTGTGTTTGCCGTTAAGTACCTAAAACAACTAAAAGTAAGTAGTAGGAAGTACCAAGCGCAGGATATGTATTAATAAGTGAAATTAAAAGTGGTAACGTACGGTTCGATGGTGAGAGAGTTTACTTGCCACGTGGAAGGTTCTGGGTTCGATTCTCGGTCGTGCAGATTAACATTTTTAATTCTACTAATTATCAGAAGTGGGATAATGGATTCTTCTGGGAGAACAATACGTATCTTTGTGTCATGTTTGTATAGTAGTTTACCAAAGTGTAAGTAATAACATTAAATCAAGCAAAAAAACTAAAAACTTTTACAGTGAATAAGTTAGACATAAGATCGATAATAAATACTGTAACGAAATGTAATTATAGAATTTAGTACCTAATGCCGGCTCCACACTCCCGCCGCGAAATAGGGCGAACGCGAGTGTGGAGGCTTTCGCGTCTTCGCGTTCGCGCTTCGCGCAGTTCGAAGTCGGTTTTTTGGGCTGCGTCAAAGGGTTCACGGAACTTTCGGAAGGCGCAAGCGCGAATTCATCCACACTGGCGGCGCGAATTCAGTCACAGTTTTAAAGTATTTTCTGATGATTGTTCTGTGGTTTGAGAGAGGTCAATTTTCTTTTTTTCTTTACTTGGTGTTTATTTTTAATATACAGATAATTAAAATATGCTATAGCGCAACGCGCAACAGCAGCAGCAGTGGCTACCTCTGGGTCTATTTCTCTTGAAAGCGCGAACTCCACTGCGAAGTTTGCGAATGTGGAGAGGCACGTTTTTCGTGCAAAAATCGTGCGCGAATCGCAGCGTGAATTCACGCGGCGATTCGCGCGCGGGTGTGGAGCCGGCATAAGGAATTTTTCTAGAAAAAGTTGATACGGAGAAGCGGCCGCGATAATGAAGCAAACGCAGATAAGCCCTCCAGAAATTTCCCCGAACGATAAGCCTTATCTGTATGGATTTAGTCTAGAATACCGGGAAGGTATATAAACGCGGTCGGCTTTCCCACAGAAGTGAGTTAATTCATTAAACAGTGTAAGTTAGTTAGTCGAGTCAGTTAATTAAACAGTGTTAGTGAATTACAATTGTAGTGTTTCGGAATCAGTTTGAAAATAAAGTGCTTACAATTCGCGCAGTATTAATCTTCGAACCGATAATGCGCAACAATACAGTTGCGAAAACTACAAATAGCAGGGTACATTGCAATATTTCACTAGGTAAAATATTCTTCACTTTACTTTCTTCGCCACCACTTTCTAATCTGTCTTATATCAGCCTGTATTCAAAATTCGTTCTTTATTATTAGACGAGTAACCAATTCAGATATTCCACGAGTCATGGCAGCCTCTACTCAAATAACGATTTATAAAAATACGACCAACCGTCATAAATCATAGGACAATAAATTAGGCATCTCGCAGACTGAGCTCAAAGCGTAATTAAATTTATTAGAAGTGTCATTGAATGCGTTCGCCGTCTAATGGGCCGTGGCTGCGTGTCATATCATTAGCAGTCAAAGCCGATGCAATGCATCTCCGGCGGGCGCTAATTAGTTCGGGCTCTTTGAGATTAAACGCCTCACTGTGTTACACTTTTTAGCGCACCTAAAATGTTTACGGAGGCCCTTTCTCGCTTTCCGCACCTTTTAAGACCACCGTTTAGATACACCCGGTTAATTTACGAACAAACTCGCACATACACAAAGATACGCGCCACTCTGTGGAAAAACGAAGCCAATTCGAACCGTAAACGAAAAACAAACACGTAGGCCGCCCGCGTACTCAGACCGAAATTCGGGGCGATGGCCGTGAATTGAAAGCGAAATCATCTGAATTTGGTGGAAGATAAGACGACTTATTCTATATAGTTTGGTCAAAAATTAGAAAGAAGAGAAACAAGTCGGATGAATCTATTAGAATAGAATGATTTTTAGCTTAAGTGTTCTATATGTCTAGTGACAATGTTACAGTGTGTCTTAGGGTGGGAAACTCATGCATTCGTTAATAATGTAACACTTCTGAAGCCTTCAGAACTCTTCAGGGGGAAGACTTTCACCTCTGGTATGGTTGACATAGTGAGCTTACTGTGCTTTCCAGCTCTATCTTATATTTATTGTATTTTGTGCCATTTTTTATTGTCTATTTTCAGAATAGTTTCGCTTTTTGCATGATTGACGTATTGAGTTAGCCTTGATGTCTTGAATTTGGTTTTTGATTTCTTGTTTTTTTTTATCATTTTTTCTTTTGTTCCCAAGAAGCCCTCTACGATGGTGGCGAAACATCGAAGTCTTTCAGATGGTCCAATCCTGGAAAAAGTATATCTTTTGTTACTGAGTAATATTGCAACAAAATGTAATTATACAATTTAGTACATAAGGAATTTTTCTAGAAAAATTTGATAAGGGGAAGCGACCGCGATAATGAAGCAAACGGCAGATAAGCGCTCCAGAAATTTCCGCAAACGATAAGTCTGCTCGTTCCTTCTGGAACCCGAAACGGGATCTATAAATAGACGAATCCGGTCGGCTTTCCCTCAGTTAGTTAGGAGTCAATGAATAAGTTAGTTAAATAAACAGTGTTAGTGAGTTAGTCAATTTGTTAAGTTAATTCCAATTGTAGCGTTCTGAGATCAGTTTGGAAATAAAGTGGTTACAATTCACGCTGTATTAAGCTTCAAGCCGATAACGCGCAACAATATTATCACTGATCTAATATACTTTTATCTAAATCGTTCATTACATTCCATGTAAATATTCCCAGTAATGACTGGGTAATGGATGGATAATGACCATTCTAACGTAATACCTGTTACTGTTTTTGGTTAATAGAATATTGTTATAAGGCAACTTTTTACAATCCGAGACAATCAATATAAACATAATTGTTTTTAGTGGTTTTAATAGAGAGTCCATAATCAAATTGTTTTTTCTTTCTAATTATGATGTTAGATCCAGTCTGCCCAATGTAACTTTGAACCATTAGATATTTATACGTCCTCATGCAAAAAATAATAAACTGATGCAATAAATTAACTTTATTCGCCTTCATAATCCATTAGGGGCTTTACCATGGTAAGACACTTGTTTTCCTCTGGTTCATGTAATCAAACATTCTTTTCTGAGAACTTCGCCAGTGAATTGCACTGAAAAAAAATCAACTCAAGCGAAAATACAGTAAATTACAGCTTCATTTCTGTCATCAAAATTTTTAAATTAATCTAAATCAAATTCTGGATACATCCAAGTTGCTAGCAATATTCAATGTTAGCCTCGTAAACACAACTGGGGGCTCTGGCGTCGCCCACTCTCGACTCCAAGTATTCGAAGGCGAAATCGCCCTTCGTTACCGAGTCTCGTTACAGGCAGGTTAAGTGAGAACGTCGACAGGTTTATCGCCGCGCAATTTACTCGCTTCGGGCGATGTAGATTAGAGGAAGCGAAACTAATAATCTAGCTACTTGGCCAGATTTGTCCTGCCCTACCCTGCCTTCTTCCTATCTCACAATCGCAGAGAGATAATTATCGAAAAACGCATCGCTAATGGATTTATGGAAAGCGGTGAGGAGCTACTTTGACTGATTGATTGCACTGGTGCTAGGGCCAAATATATCCGAGGTCGAAGTAACTAATTAACGACTTTAATTTGTTTCTTACTCCATTTGGAGTAATTGAATTTTACCGAACTTTGTTAGAATTTTAAATAAATTGAGAAACAGTTAAATTATATTGGGCAAACGTTGAAATGTTGAATAAAAATCAGAATTGACGAGCATATATTTTCTACCTGGCAAATGTGTATTATTTGATTAACCTTCAAAGTTTAACCTTAAAATTTCATAGTCGAACTTTCAAAAAGAAAATGAAACTTTCCAAGAAACTCTAAACTGTTAAAAGGAATCGAAATTCCAGAATAGCTCAACTGACCCAAATTAAAGGCGAGCCATACTAGACGTTATTTCATCAACTGTTTTAAATTAAAATGTCTATTAAAGGATCAACTAGGTTATATACAATTTAACTAAAATCACAACGGTCACCAATAATGAGATAACTTTATTGTATGTACAATGAGCTGCATGTCAACATCCATTAAATATAATAGTTCAGAGTGACGTAATTGGAAACGTTTAGTGATCATACCACACTGATGAGGCCATAGAAGGCCGAAATCGATCTGTGGGTGTTGGTTGAAAATATTTTCAACTGTAACACATTCGCCTGTTTTATTACAGAACCACTTACTTGATAGTACATAATCTCTCGCTTAGCAAGAACACCCAGGCATCTACGAAAGCCCCATTTTTTTTTAATTGCGCCCCATTACTGGATTTAAGGCAATTTCGCACGAGCGCGCAATCATCGCGAAAGTACGCGACGAGCGGCCATGTTTGCAGGTCGAATAAAAAACGTAATAAAACGTAATTAATGCTCTCACGCATAATTCGTTCCTTTTTTCATTAGACGGCGGACCATCGTATCCGGGATACCGAGCACCCTTCTGGCCCGAGGGTCGACCGAAAGTAAATTAATTTAATGGCGCTCGGCCGCGACGAATGACGTACTTTGCTGTCGCGTAAACTTTTGATTGCACCAAGGCTTTTAAAAGCTTCTTTTAGCACTTTCTCCTTGGGCTTGTTGTGCCTCATTTTAGAAAAACATTTCAGACTTCTGCTTAAAATCTTGACTGGCCGTTGGTTTACGTTTTACATTGAATTTGTCGCATCTTTTTGTTTGTTTTTAAAACAATGTTGAGAGGATGGTGGGTTAACGCAATCAAATAGGTTTAAAATGAATATATTTGGAAGGTAACAAAATTCGTCTGGTTAACCTGTAAAAAATCAAGTAATTGTTGAACATCGGTAAAGACCAGAGACTAAGTAAAGACAAACAAAAATGTATACTTACATTGTCTCACGATTTCATAACGAGATAGAAACGATTATCGTTATCACAGAAGTCACTAATGAGAAATGTTTGCATTTAACTAGGCAATTATTTTCATAAAACTAAAAGATGTGCGAAAATAAGAGCATTTATTTTAGGTTTTATTTTTCTATTTTTTTGGTCTGCCGAAAAAGAAAACAGGAATAAAAAAAATAAATGAACCTCTAAAGTGTATAGAAATAATTAACCAATCAAAGAAATACTCAATCAGGAATAGCAAACTAAACAAATATTGAAAATTAATGATCAATGCTCAAACAACCGGAGTTATTTCAGGATACTATGACACATAGAAGATTATTGAAATGTAAATCTACGGTTGTGACATCTGTGAAGCCAAAACGGGAGTCTTCGGTAAACATGATTTAAGAATATTCCCCCGGCATCTGATTTTTCTCTCATAGATTCAGATATCTCAAGATGTTTGTCCTGAAATATTTTTTGAACATCCACTTAATATTCGTTACGTTCTAAGTAAAAATTATTTTTTTAAATTAAGTCTGAATATTATACAGCACAAATACACACAAAGAATATACAACGAACAAAATTGTTACCTAAAAACATCACCCCTTCCACTTTATATGAAAAAATCTTTACAAGTGTGTCGACTAGACATAAAATATCTCGCTCGCTTTAATTGCATTATTTCCCCGCGCAGAGGGCAGAAGGGCGGTCGGCAGTCAGATGTCATGTGTCTTGTTAACATTTTTGGCGCTAGTGGCGGTGTCCAGTTACGCGACCGAACCGTCGCAGCACGGGTGGTCCCTCTTCTTGATTTATAATGCCGCCAACATCATTTAAATAAAACATTAAGTACACTACCAGTTTCCAGTGGAAAGAGAGAAGCGAGACCAGGCAGCGGCGGTTACCGAAACGGCCGCCAGTTAGCGCGCCCCGTCCAGACACGTTTAATTGCCGGACATTATCGCGAGTGGAAAAAAAAAACGATGCGGCCAATGTTGGGGCGGTTCGGTAACTCGACCGAGCTCTAGCACTGTTGGGCGAATTGTTCTGGCGCATAAACAGAATTTGCCTTCGAAATTGTAGTTTTGCATGGTTATGCATACCGTGGTTTGTGTGTGATGATCTGAAATGGAAAAGAGAAAAATATCGTTATTATTTATTGATGATTTTGATACGTTGCTAAAATTAAAAAAAGTCATTATTATACTTACTTAAATGTTATATTATTTGAAAGATCGCTTAATTATGGGCGTATGAATACCGAATAATTTGAGTTAGTATAAGGCTGCAAACAATCTGGTTTGTAATTAAAACTGCAATTTATAGTTTAGCATTTAAAATGAAGAATCTACACATCCAACCTAATCCCATCTGATCCTATCTCATATCATCTCACCTCATCCGATTCTATCTCATCTCATCTCATCTCTTCTCTTCTCTTCTCTTCTCATCTCATCTCATCTCATCTCATCTCATCTCATCTCATCTCATCTCATCTCATCTCATCTCATCTCATCTCATCTCATCTCATCTCATCTCATCTCATCTCATCTCATCTCATCTCATCTCATCTCATCTCATCTCATCTCATCTCATCTCATCTCATCTCATCTCATCTCATCTCATCTCATCTCATCTCATCTCATCTCATCTCATCTCATCTCATCTCATCTCATCTCATCTCATCTCATCTCATCTCATCTCATCTCATCTCATCTCATCTCATCTCATCTCATCTCATCTCATCTCATCTCATCTCATCTCATCTCATCATCTCATCTCATCTCATCTCATCTCATCTCATCTCATCTCATCTCATCTCATCTCATCTCAACTCACTCAACTCAACTCAACTCAACTCAACTCAACTCAACTCAACTCATCTCATCTCATCTCATCTCATCTTATATAATCCCATCTCTTCCCATCCCATCATATACCAACAATCACGTTCCCCAATTCCCATTCCAACTCATTCAACCTTATCTCAACCTGTCTTATTTTAACCGACTCTCCCATCTCAGTCCATTCCTTTTCATGGCTCAGTGTCTATTAAGCTTTCAAGACTTAAAATTTATTGACCTCAGTTCGTTAACATTTCTAATTCATTGATTTAGGTTACTCGTTCCCGAATATTCGACTTCTAGAGGAATCTTAAATGAACACCACGTACGAGTCATTCCATTGGGCGACCGGCGAGTCTTTCCCAAATTGCTCAAAAAACACATTTTGCGTCCCCCCCGTCGGTAGCTAAGAATATGATACTCAGCAACGTAATGACGTAATTGCTGCCATTCTAAATAAGGCTTCGCGGATATCTTTTACAAATCATCGTCGGACTGTGAAACAGAGCTCATTTCCTCTCTCATGTTCCAAGTCGATTATTGCTTCGGTTTTCCGGATAATTACTTTTAATGTGTTCGGCATTAGAGGGTGATATTTGGTCAAAATATGGGGGCGGCTCCACGATCAGAGTACAAAAACAAGCGCACGAATTTAATAAATAATGGTCCCATTTTATTCCCATAACCATAAATTTCAATATATGGTAAATAATAGAACATTAGGTCAATACCAATTACAGAAACATGTTTTGCATTTCTCGATAGGCATAAATCAATTACTTCCGATCAATAACTATCAAAAAGGAGTTATCTTACACGGTCGTTTTATCGGGCATCACGTCAAGTTAAAGTATCTAAACATATATTAATGTTTCGAGGCACTTTAGGGGCCGAGGCGAAAACGAAAATTTGTTTGTATTGTGTTAGCGTAATGAGGACAAAACTGTAATTACCTTGTCGTATTTTTTTAAATAAATTATGAGCCAAATCAAACTACGTATTTATTGGGCTATTATCACTTCATGCAATAGATAATGAATTGCGACGTTAGATAACATGAAGAAGAGAGCTTTCCATTCAAAAATTTTTCGTCTTAGAGCGAATTTAGATTTCCAAAGTTACATCACTACAGATTCATGTCACACCCACTTTTCGTAGACAATATTCTCAACTTGAAAATTGAGGAATTAAGCACAAAGGGGCATAAACCTCTTCAGGTTTTCTTGGTGACTTGTTTGTAAATTATATCTAATCCACAGACCAATAGGTTTGGACACTTATCAGGTTTAGCATTTGGGAACCAACCGACCTTATTAGATCTCGTCATTTATATATATCCAATTCGAATGCTGATTACTGTTGCGGGAAGTAACTTTAGCATCAACCGACGACGTCCATCTGACTTTTAAATAGTGCCACCTACTGCTCCGTAAAAGAAACCGTAAAAGAAATTCCAATAAGTCTCAATTACCAATAGAATGAAATATGCATTAGAATCCAATTCTCTGGGCTTTTCCAGAGAGAGATCACTTGCTAAGCGTTTGTGACTCAAGTGTTTGTATTCACTGGAGGAGTGAATACAAACACTTGAGGAGGGTTGCATATTGAATCAAGGTCGCATTCTACTTGCATGTAAGTTGCATTATAAAACTTTCAGTGACAAGTAAGGGTCCAAATTATCACATGAATATAAATATATTGGACAAGAAAGAACTTATTGCGCTCCTCAGTTGCTGGTGTGGCTTCGCAACGTTTAACTTTTTGCCTTTCACGACACATAAGTTCGGACCTTTTGTCCGCCAGGTAATCCTCTGGCTTTTTTTGTGTTGCCTGTGCGGTCCTCATTATATACGAATTAATTATGCTCGTATATCATTTTGACGTTAGAAAACGCTACTAGATTTCGATAATTAATGACGAAGAGGCAGAAATGTCCGGCATGCCTCGGAAGATGTATGCGACCGATTTATAAAGTTTTTATTTCGACTTGCAAATTGGATTTTATGGCGCAGAATGCGAAAGATAATTTTTCTGCATTAAGTTTTAAACGAGGCAGACAGTTGGAGAAATAAAAACAGTTAAATAATGAAAGTTCTATGAAAGCTTCATCGTCTTAATGATTTTTGAATCATTGTCAAAAAATTTAATTTAACCCTTCATTTCGATCGGAATTGGTTTTCCGGAAGCCGATACGAAAGGTTGGTTTAATAATTGGGAAATTCCCAGTAAAGAATGTATGGTGGATGCGCCGGAGACATGTCAAAACTGTGTTCCAGTGCCAATCTCCTAAAATATTTCAAAGTTTTGAATTCATTAATTTATTTAAAAATGAATTACAATCACAATCGCAGTTGGTTACATATACAACTCCATTTGAAAAGATAATAGTAAAACAATCGGCACTTGTCATGTGTAGCATGTCACGAATAAGAATAAAAAGCTGACTTCACCAAATTAATCAATTTTCACATTTTTAACTGAAAAAAAGTGAGAGGGCGTATCTAAATTTATTATTAACGGCGTCTCGTGAGAATATTTTTTCTGATTCATTATTTAATAAAATGAGGGTTTTTATCTCGAGCACCTTTAAAAACCTTTCGCGTGTTTTATAATGGAGATTGAAACATTTCGCTTGTGTGAGTGTTATCGCGATGTAATTTATGAGAGCTGTCACTTGTACGACTTTTTATACTGTAATATTAATTTCACATCGTCGAACGTCCGATTGAAATGGAACTTTAACACCATATCAACGTAGGCTATTAATAGTAAGCGTATGGAATTTTATCTTGGGGTAATTTATCAAAATCATGACGAAAAATTATAAAAATATGATCGCAAATACGAAACTGAATTCAAGCAAAATTATTTCTTGAGTAGACCCTGTATAATGACGGTGGTTACAGTTTCGTGAAATAGCAAACAGTTAAGGGTGTGTTTATGCTAGACACATCATTCTCTGCATTTCTCTCTGACATAAAATATATTTTTCTCTGACGTAAGTGTCAACTATCCTGGGAGAAGCTATCCGAGTCTCTCAGCTGTGTAAATAACTCTCTTATAACAATTTGTTGTCATTTATAAAAGGATTTACAGCACCTAAAATCGCCCCAGTAATATGTAGTGTAAATATTTGGTCGATTACTTTTCAAACATCCCCCGTACAACGACGCTAAGCAAGTAAAAATGTTCTCTGAACAAAAATTAAAGCGATTTCTTACCATTCATCACATTTGAAGCACTTAAAATCGCCTCAGTAACACGTGAGACAAATTTTGTTGTAACGGACTGGTCCTTGGTTATCTTCAAAAATTGAAATACAAATCTTGTCCCTTGAAACCAAAAGATTAAAAACACAACTAATGCGTTTCGACAGCCAAGCTATCATCTTCAGAGAGATAGAAATATGGCTGATTACTTTTCAAACCTTTCCTGTACAATGACGTTAAAAGAACAAAAATGATCTTTAAACAAAAATTGAAGCAACTGACTCCGCAAGTCACAACGTTCCAGACAAACCCGGTTGCCTGGGTAACAAGAAGTTGAAAAATTTATTCTTGAACTCAGAAATTATGAAAAATGACTACTAAACTCTTACTAGTCACCAATTAAATTAAAAGCATAACAGAAAAAATAGCTTTAAATCTGAAAACAAGATTGAAACAATTACATAACCCTACTTTACTTTCACTCTCATTGAAAATTAACAGAGATAGTAGAAAGATAATATTTTGTGAAAATCAATACTACATAATGATAGGAAACCATTAATGTGGTCAAAATTTGTGTAATTGTTTTAAAATGAAGAAAATTTACGTTTGTTTGGAAGCATTTTTAAATATTAGGTTATATTCAAATTCGTAAAGGCCCAAATAAAGTCACAGCTTGCGGGTCCACTTGTTCATTCTCCCCATATATGTAAACATCTATATGGCGTGTTGTGTATAATCGCCACTACAAAATGCTTTGTCAAAAAGATGAGATGAAAGTATATGTCGTACTCTTTCAAGGACAAGCATTCATTCATTTATAGCGAGAACAGATGACAAGATGGCGGGAACACTAATAAAAGAATGACAACAATAACTGACGAGAAGCGGGATTGGTTAATAAATTCTGTCCTCGAAAAAGACAAACATATATATCCATCGCGCCTTTTTAACACAATCGAAAAGACAAAACACGCCATATAGAAATATTACATATATGATTCTCCCAGTAACACGTAATACAAATATGGCGGATTACTTTTCAAAGTTCCCCTGTACAACGACACTAAGCGACATTAAAATTGATCTTTGAATAAAAATTGAAGTTTAATATCCCCGAAGGTCACAAATCTGCAAACCCCCATAATTATAACAAATTCCCGGCCACACTTTTAATGGAAAAACCATGCAAAATTTGAAAAATCACTCACCGAATTGTCGCCAACGGTTTCCAACAGCGATCATCCGATACATGTCCAAAAATCGTTTCACAACTGTCCACAAACACTTAACTTACGTTCCGAACATCGCACCGGACTCGATTTCCGAAATTTTCCACGCATTTTCGGCGATAACGGCTAAAATCACTCACCGAATTGTCGCCAACGGTTTCCAACAGCGATCATCCGATACATGTCCAAAAATCGTTCACAACTGTCCACAAACACTTAACTTACGTTCCGAACATCGCACCGGACTCGATTTCCGAAATTTTCCACGCATTTTCGGCGATAACGGCTAAAATCACTCACCGAATTGTCGCCAACGGTTTCCAACAGCGATCATCCGATACATGTCCAAAAATCGTTCACAACTGTCCACGAACACTTAACTCACGTTCCGAACATCGCACCGGACAAAATTTCCGAGATTTTCCACGCATTTTCGGCTGATAACGGCAAAGATCACTCGCACTTTTCACTAAAAAACTTCTAAAAGACAATATGGCTGCGGTCGCGTGCCTTCGCAATTTTGCGCGAACAAAAACCGCCTTCGGCGCAGCATTAGCTTAGCGCTCCGAAGAGGCGCGAAAGCATCCGATGGCGTCGAATCCAGTTTGAGGTTAAGCACAGAGTAAATCGCATAATTCTGTGGAGCTTTGGCTGCCACGTCACAAGTTTCCGCAGTCTTTGATTTTCGTTTAGTAACAAAGCTGAATGTTACGGTACGGTTACACTAGACATTTTATTCCGTACATTTCTGACTGACAATGAGATAAAATAAATAGAACATTTTCTGTCAAGTGTGTGCTGTGTTAATAAATCTCTGATTGATTCTCTCGGGATGGTTAAATTAATATAATTTTATCTCTGAGAGAAATATACGGAATAGAGTCTAGTGTAAACGTACCTTTAGAATTTCGGTCCCAGAATTTCTAATTAATTAGTTCGTTTACACTTGGAAAATTATGTGGTAAAATATGGGGCGTTATTTATTCAAATTTGCACAAAATAAGTCATACGCTGAGTCAAGTTTGAAAGAACGGAGGCAAATTTCACGAAAACTTCACGTCAGAAATCACGATCAAACGTTCACTAGGCTTAGCACAAGGAAAAACTTATGAATCACGGTAATTTTAAAAAAAAATCACGTTAGAAACCACGACCAAACGTTCACTAGCCTCAACACAAGCAAAAAACTTCCAAATCACGGTATTTATCAAGTAGAAGACACTTTGAGTTTAGGTTAGGTTTCACAACATTAGCGCAAAATTTGTGCAACAGATTGATATTTGGCTGTTAAATTTTGTAATTCACGAAGTATCAACGGAGACTGCATCAAAAATTCTTAAATATTTACGCGGCACCCATATTTTACTTTGTCTTTGCACGAATTTCGATTAATAATTAATCGAATATTGATAATTAATCGAAATCGTGTAATTAAAAGTCGAGCCGATAAAGCAGAAACCATGCAAAGAAATGACAGATATTGATATTTCGACAAAGATCATATCAAATTGAGGCTTTCTCTACGCACCGACGTGGTGCGTATGTATCCGATCGGTTGAATCACTTCATGCGACCCAAAGAATTTGGAAACCATAGAATGGTCTGAGCCATGGAGCATAGAGCCTAACTCTATGGCTAAGCTGTAAATGTCATAATATGAGACGTCTTATAATGCAGAGAATACCTTCAAATAGTTATAATGTGCGTACTGCAACTTAATCTTTGAGTCATGTTCGAAAGGGGGCTCCGTGTTGCCCCACAATTTCGGGATATCGCAAGCACTTGAGGTGTTTTAGTGCGCGTATTTCGTGTTTTCGACCGCTGAAGTTTCCGATCGTGTTTTCCATCGCTGAAGTTTCCGATCATGTTTTCGCTCAAATGGAAAGCGAATAATTCAAAAATTTCGGTAGTGAAAAGCGAGTGTTTTCCATTCGGGCATTCAGTCATGTGAAAATCGGTGGTCAAGAATGTGGCTAATACAAATTCTCCCTGGTTTAAACCCAACATCGATGACGTTGGTTTGTTTTTGGTTAGGTTATTTGGCCAGAATTCGAGACAGGTTTGAAGACAGCATTTTTGTTAACTTTGTACTATTGACTTGTTAACTCTATTTAGAAGTGGAAAGTGAAGTGTTATTTGTGCGCCAGATTGGTAGACTGTGATCAACTTGTACATCGATAAATCAGTAAGTGAAATTTTTTTCGGTTTCGTTAAAACTTCAACAAATTGAAACTAACCTAATCGTTTTTTTAATAACTGGTTAATGGAACGTCAAATCTAAACTCGACAATTTCAAATTCTCAGAATTTAAGTTTGATCTGAAAATGTCTCCTACATTAACCTTGAGGTTTTAAGGATTCTGTTTTATTATTCGACTTGACAGTTGCAGTCGACCTCAAGTCGAGATTTTTAGTTTTTATGTCAAATAGAGTAGAATTTTCGAGTTTGGACTTCAAAAATCTTGTTTAAAGTAGCCACTATATCAACATTTTCAGTTAACATGTTTTATTATAAAATCAAATGTTTTTGCGAGTAAAATCCGCTTAAAACATAACCTCACTTATGCTTCTACGGATTTCCATCGAGGTGTGCTGCGACTGTTTTTTTCTCCGCTTTCATTTACAAGAGGCAGATAACGATCGTGATGGATTCCGGTTGGTCCTAATGATGTCGCGATGTGACAAAAGCAGACCACTGTGGAAGTTATGTGAAAAATGCAGATCAGTAGCGGAGGTATTGGGTTGGCGCGTCACTTGACAAATGCGATGATATTCGGCCTCTTGGGTGGCCCCCTTGACCATGTGGAGAATCCACGAGCGTTTAATTACATACATACAGGATGCCCCCGTGTAAGGCAACTCTTTTAAATATACTTCGGTATGGAAGTTGGCGCCCGAATACCAGGATGTATAAAAAAGTTTGTTGTGTACGAGGTCCAGTCGAAAAGTTTGATTGCTCGCTTTTAGTAAACCACTTTTTTAAATGTTGACGTTTGATTAGTAATAATAATTTTGACTTTCTATTCATTTTCAGGTTCTTTTCTACTTTTTTTTGACATTTGGAATTTAAATTCGGAAATGTCTAAATTACGACTATTTTTCGAAATGTTGACTTTCTTTTAGAAATGTTGACTTTTTCTTTTAGAAATATTTACCTATTTTGCGAAATGTTGACTTCATTTCAAAGTTTCGTCTTTTTTCTTAAGCTTGTAGGTATACACTTTCAATTGCTTTTATTTTCGACTTTTAAAAGTTTTGACGTATTCAAAAAATATTCATTTTTTTTTCGAAAGTTCCATTTTTTTTCTCCGAATTCGCGTTTCATGTCGAACATGTTTGTCGAAATCTTTATTTTTTCCCTACCATTTCTGCTTTTAACTTAAAATTTCGAGAAAATGTTTTTATTAACTCCCAATTTTTTTTCCAAAGTTTCGATTTTTTCTTATCATTTTTAATTAATTTTTTTTTCTAAAAAATTTAAAAAATTTGTACCGATTTTTTAAATTTCGTTTTCTTTTCGAAATTTGGAATTTTTTTTTAAAATTTGAGGTTATAATTCCAGTTTTTTATTTTTTTCAAAATTTTTGACTTAATTATGCTGTTTTCTGGTGGTTTTGAGTTTTTTCAAACTCTCTTCGAAATTCTCACTTTTTTGAGAAATTTTGAGTTTTCTCTCAAAATTTGAGGTTATAATTTTAGTTTTTCATTTTTTTTTTATTTTTGACGTAGTTGTTCTCTTTTTAAGTGGTTTTGATTTTATTTTTTAAACTTGGTTCAAAATTCCCACTTTTTTAAGACATTTTTCGTAAAATTTGAGGTTATAATTTTGGATTTTTACTTTTTCTGAGCGCTTTTGACTTAATTTGGCTTTTTTATAGTAGTTTTGATGTTTTTTTCAAATTTATTTCCAAATTCTCACTTTTTTAAGAAATTTTGAATTTTTTCTCAAAATTTGAGGTTATAATTTTAGTTTTTTACTTTTTTCAAAATTTTTGACTTAATTATGCTATTTTTCTAGTGATTTTGATGTTTTTTTAAAGTTATTTCAAAATTCTTACTTTTTTAAAAAATTTTGATTTTTTTCTAAAAATTTGAGGTTATAATTTGGATTTTTTACTTTATTCAAAATTTTTTACCTAATTGTGCTATTTTCTAGTCGTTTTGAGTTTTTTTTCTCAAACTTTCAACGAAATTCTCACTTTTTTGAGAAATTTTGAGTTTTCTCTCAACATTTGAGGTTATAATTTTGGTTTTTTATTTTTTTCAAAGTTTTTGACGTAATGGTACTTTTCTCTAGTGGTTTTAAATTTTTTTCAAACTTGGTTCAAAATTCATACTTTTTTTTTGAGAAATTGTGAATATTTTCTCAAAATGTGAGGTTATAATTTTAGTTTTTTACTCATTTCAAAATTTTTGACATTAATTTTGCTAATTTTAATTGGTTTTGATCTTTTTTCAAACCTATTTCTAAATTTCTACTTTTTTTTTGATAAATTTTGAATTTTTTCTCAAAATTTGAGGTTATAATTTTGATTTTTTCACTTTTTTCGAAATTTTTTTTATTCAATTGGGCTACTTTCTAGTGGTTTTGAGTTTTTTTCAAACTCTTCGAAATTCTCATTTTTTTTGAGAAATTTTGAGTTTTCTCTCAAAATTTGAGGTTATAATTTTAGTTTTTTATTTTTTTCAAAATTTTTGACGCTAGTTGTACTTTTTCCAGTGGTTTTGATTTTATTTTTTAAACTTGGTTCAAAATTCCCACTTTTTTTGAGAAATTTTTCTCAAAATTTGAGGTTATAATTTTGGATTTTTACTTTTTTCAAAGCTTCCGACTTATTTGGGCTTTTTTATAGTAGTTTTGATTTTTTGTCAAACTTTCTTCCAAATCCCCATTTTTTTCAGAAATTTTGAATTTTTTCTCAAATTTTGAGGTTATAATTTTAGTTTTCTACTTTTTTCAAAATTTTTGACTTAATTATGCTATTTTCTAGTGTTTTTGATGTTTTTTTTAAATTTATTTCAAAATTCTTACTTTTTTTGAAAAATTTTGATTTTTTTTCTAAAAATTTGAGGTTATAATTTTGATTTTTTACTTTTTTCAAAATTTTTTACCTAATTGTGCTATTTTCTAGTCGTTTTGAGTTTTTTTCAAACTTTCATCGAATTTCTCATTTTTTTGAATTTTCTCTCAAAATTTGAGGTTATAATTTCAGTTGTTTATTTTTTCAAACTTTTTGACGTAATTGTACTTTTTTCTAGTGGTTTTGATTTTTTTTTCAAACTTGGTTTAAAATTCCCTCTTTTTTGAGAAATTTTTCTCAAAATTTGAGGTTATAACTTTGGATTTTTACTTTTTTCAAAGCTTTTGACTTACTTGGGCTTTTTTGTAGTAGTTTTGATTTTTTGACAAACTTTCTTCCAAATCCCCATTTCTTTGAGAAATTTTGAATTTTTTCTCACAATTTGAGG
Source organism: Dastarcus helophoroides (assembly GCA_028583605.1). Classification (NCBI taxonomy): domain Eukaryota; kingdom Metazoa; phylum Arthropoda; class Insecta; order Coleoptera; family Bothrideridae; genus Dastarcus; species Dastarcus helophoroides. The sequence continues at coordinate 12,768,448 of CM053337.1, read as the reverse complement.
TTATAATTCTAGTTTTTTTACTTTTTTCAAAATTTTTGAACCAATTGTGTTTTTTCTAGGGATTTGTGATTTTTGTTCAAACCTATCTTCCAAATCCCCATTTTTTTGAGAAATTTGAAATTTTTTCTCAAAATTTGAGGTTATAATTTTAGTTTCCTACTTTTCTCAACATTTTTGACTTAATTTTTCCAGTGGTTTTGATTTTTTTCAAACTTATTTCCAAATTCCTACTCTTTTTGAGAAATTTTCAATTTTTTCTCAAAGTTCTGCGTACAATTTTGGATATTTACTCCTTTTTCTAAAGTTTCAACTTATTTCAAAATTGTGCCCTTTGCAAGAGTTTTGGATTTTTTTGTTGTTGAAATTTCAGAACTTCGAAATGTCAACTTTTTTTTGGGAAATTTCAAAGACAACTCTCAATTTTTTCTCGAAAATGCGGCGTAAATAGAAACTTATTAATCAGCCCCCGTATTAGTCGGTGATTTTTAAGTGCTCGCCAAGTGGAGCTTTTTATTAAAAATAAGCTTTCTGTCGCCGATTCCACCGAGTTATTGGGCCCGAGGATTTATGCTCTTTCCAGGAGGTTTGGATTTTTTTTCAGAACTTCGAAATGTCAACTTTTTTTGGGAAATTTCAAAGACAACTCTCGAATTTCTTTCGAAAATGCGGCGTAAATAGAAACTTATTAATCAGCCCCCGTATTCGTCGGTGGTTTTTAAGTGCTCGCCAAGTGGAGCTTTTTATTAACAATAAACTTTCTGTCGCCGATTCCACCGAGTTATTGGGCCCGAGGATTTATGCTCTTTCCAGGAGGTTTGGATTTTTTTTCAGAACTTCGAAATGTCAACTTTTTTTGGGAAATTTCAAAGACAACTCTCGAATTTCTTTCGAAAATGCGGCGTAAATAGAAACTTATTAATCATCCCCCGTATTCGTCGGTGGTTTTTAAGTGCTCGCCAAGTGGAGCTTTTTATTAACAATAAACTTTCTGTCGCCGATTCCACCGAGTTATTGGGCCCGAGGATTTATGCAGTAGCTGACGGTTGTAGGACCCTCTCGGGACTACTTCATAACCTTATGACAGTTGTATATAAACATGTTAAAGCGAAAGGTAGGAAATCGTAATTTTTCATGTTGCACTCACCTTCGAATCCATTCATATCTATAAAATTAATGATCTTTTTAAAATGACTTTCAAATGTAAATATGGCATTTGGATATTTCATCACTGGGGACTTATGACATTGTTGTGCGTTCGTATATTTCCATCGTTGGAATGCAGAAAATGTTTCAGTTATTGAAACTTGATAAACGCCCTGTTTTCTGCAGCTGAGGTTGCAAAAATCGCACTCAATATAAACAAGACCTTCGGCACGGACTTAAACTGCATTTTAACTTAATACGGGGGACGTTGCGAAGTTTTCTCCATCAGTGACGTCAATAAAGCCCTAACGGTGTAATTTTTAGTTATATTCGACCTTGACGTCGACTTTTAATTCAATACGGGGGAAAGTTGCGAATTTTCATTAATTAATGACGTCAGTAAGACTAAGATGTAACGTCGACTTTTAAATACCTGTAATTGGAACGATTGTGTTCAATTACTTACGAGAATTAAGTCGTGGTACTGTTGCCATACTTTCGTGTTACATCTACCCAGTGATTTAATTAAGCATCGGAAGCACAGATTTGGACATTGCTGTAGGGTAGGTGGATTTTTTTCTTTGGCTTGTCCGTTTTGCGCTTCGACCGTGAAAGACCATCGAGAGGATCGTTAAGGCCGGTGAATAAGCCCACCGTTGGAATTTCATTCTGTTTCATTTTTGCATAATGGTCTAGCGCAAGTACAGTCTTCTACGGTGCTGTTCGCATGTGATAACCGAGACCACACACGTCGCTCAACTGATCCGTGATCCGATGGACCGACTCGCAGTTCACACACACACAACACACTCACAAATTAACTATACCTCTTTAGATATCTAATTACGGCGCTTTTGTAATTTCCAACAGCATCGCATCTACCGAATCTTGAGCGAAATGTGATTATACAAAAATGTTCGAGGTGGGGTCATATGAAAGGGTATTATTTGCACATTTTAGAACTGCCTTCTTTTGCTGTTTTCATTACGTAGTTTTTGGGTTGTGATTAAAAATGAGCAAAAATAATCATGTTTAATTTTCAAATATTCGAACCAAAAATTTCAAAATAATTACGCTATAACTCATATGTTCATTGCCATGGACCCAGAACGTAATAGGGGGATTGTAGAAGCATGGTCAAGTGAGTATTATACAGAGTGATTCAAAATTCGATGCATACATTTTGTGAGCACATTGGGGGGCTGCGGAGGCAAAGTCAAGTGGGACATCATATGAGAGGATTTTCTATGCAAATTTTAAAATTATTTTCATTTTAGGTTTAGAGTGCATAATTTTTAAGTTAGGGTCAAAAATATGCATTATACATTGTATTTCAAAGTCCTAAAAATTTGAAATAATTTATGCCAATAGCTAAACACATGAAAATTAAATTTTTATTGGCAGAAAACCTAAATAAGGCATCATAAGATTGTGGGGGGCTAGGGGGGCCAAGTTTAAGTGGGGTGTCATATGAAAGGATTTAATTTACACATTCTAGAACTATTTTTATTTTGGGTTTAGAGTGCATAGGTTTTGAGTTAGGATCAAAAGTATGCATTATGTATTCTATATTAAAATACTAAAAATTTGAAATAATTTATGCCAAGAAGTTAAAACATGTGAAAATTACATTTTTATTGGCACAAGTTCGAAATGTGGCATCATAATGTTGTGGGGGGCTAGGGGGGGCCAAGGTCAAGTAGGGTGTCATATGAAAGGGTTTTATTTGTACATTCTAAGATCCTTTTTGTTTTTGGTTTAGAAGGCATAGTTTTTGAATTAGAAGCAGAAATATGCATTTTGCATTGTATCTTTAGGTCCTAAAAATTTGAAATAATTTATGCCAGTAGTTAAACATATAAAAATGTCATATTTATTGGCAGAAGTTTGAAATGATGCACTTAAAGATTGTGGGGGGGGGGCTGGGGGGGCAAGTTCAAGTGGGGTGTTATATGAAAGGTTTTAATTTGCACATTCTAGAACTATTTTTATTTTGGGTTTAGAGTGCATAGTTTTTGAGTTAGGATCAAAATTATGCATTATGCATTGTATATTAAGATTCTAAAAATTTAAAATAATTTATGCCAAAAGTTAAAAATATAAAAATTACATTTTTATTAGCAGAAGTTCGAAATTAGGCATTTTAAGGTTGTGGGGGGCTAGGGGGGCTAATGTCAAGTGGGGTGTCATATGAAAGGATTTTATTTGCTCATTTTAAAACTATTTTTATATTTGATTTAGAGCGCATAGTTTTTGAGTTTGGGTTAGAAATATGCATTACACATTATATTTCCAAGTCTTAAAAATTTGAAATAATTTATGTCAATAGTTAACATGTGAAAATTATATTTTTGTTGACATAAGTTTGAAATGGGACATTATAAGGTTGTGGGGGGGCAGGAGGGGCAAAGTCAAGTGAGGTGTCATATCAGACAATTTTATTTACACATTATAAAACTTCTTTTATTTTGGGGCTAGAGCAGATAGTTTTTGAGTTATGATCAAAAATAGGCTAAAAACACCATTATTTCCTTTATTTCCAAGTCATTAAGCTAAAAAGTTTGAAATACACTTCATGTTAACGAATTGCTATGTAAATATCGTAAGAAAACTAAAAAGGTATACTTTGTAGGTTGTGGAACATTGGCATTAAATATATTTCTCTATTCCTAACTAAAAAAAACTTATAAGGTTTTTAATGGGGCCCAACAATTTTTACGAAATGTTAATTAGACTATTGATTACACAATTACCTCAATAAGCAATTAACAGAATAAAATCATTCTTAATTTTTTTAACTTCATAAATTGCCTAGTTGAAAAGTAAACGAATATATTTTTAAAAGAAATGTTATCAATGTTCCCATTTCGTCCATTATCTTCAATAATAATTATGCAATTAAGAAACTTAAGTCTAATTTTATGTAAATTCCGACCTACCACTTGGAATTGGAGCATATTCGGGATTCCATCGGACATAGTTGGTAGGCGATCGTCGGCGGATACCACCAAATGTAAAACTCGCGTTTAAATTTAATGGGCCCCACGATTAGATTAACATCAAAGGCGACACAAGGTGTACAACCTGATCCGAAGACAAGCGATTATCCAGTTTATTTATACACTAGGCCATAAACTGACACTTTCGATGGCGATGGTCGAAACACATTCGAACGGAACTCAAAAAAAGCCCGATTTCGATTTTTCTCACTTTGGCATGATACGCTACAAAACATAACTATAACTGGATCCAAAGAATCTTCTTTGGATTTAATCATAAGCTACAGTGCCCTGGAGTTAACTAGAATTAAAGTTGGGGTAATTTCCTATTAATATTTCCAAATTTGTCCAAAGACCTAAGATCTATTTATTATTTGTTATCAAGATTCTAAGTCAACATTTTCGTTTGGTTAATTTTTTTTTGGAATGTTTCAGGGTCCAACAGCTATGCAGCTTAAATCGTCCGGAAACAAATTTCCCATATAACGACTTTAAACCCAACCACCCTCGCCACATATCAATTTTCTGCAATACGCGCCGAATTTTCATCGCATCAGGCGAAATAAGCGATCGTTATCCGACACGTTTTTTTTCTCGCCGGGTCGCCCTTCCGATTCAATGATTTAATAAAACAAACCGTCGGGGGTTGCGCGGCAGCCCGTTCAATTTAAAACTTTGCGGAATGCGTGACAAATCTGCAATTCGCAATCGTTTCCGGTTGTCAGCGGCTTGATCATCCGATGACGTCGACTTCATTCTCCAAACTTATTTAAATTCCGAAGTTTCAATCGGCGAGGGAGAGTTTTATTTTACGCCCGGCTTCAATTAAAATAGTTGCATCGGCTTTAATTCGGATCTTTTGACGGAGTACGGCGGGAACTGGGGTTGCAAACCGCGACGGCTTTGCTAACGCTGTGGGGAATCGCCTATCGTTTTGTTCGTAACGAGCTTGGAAAATAGTTATCGAAATTGGAGGATATATGGATAGATTCCTGAAGTGGTGGGGGGAATGTAATTAATACCATATAAGCCTTATTAATTTATAAATAAATTCATATAATGCTACTTTGCAAATTGCGAAAAATATGAAGTATAAAAAAAAGCAAACTTTTTTATTTTGTTAATAATTTATTCGATTTGTTATGTGATCAATCAATTAATATCTGATTTATAATTGTTAAAATTATTCAATCAAATTAAAACACCAGTAATTTTTTTAAATTAAATAATTATTTCAGTCAATTAATTGTTTATTAATGGTTTGTCACTTGAAGTAATATTAATAAGAAAATAGTTATTTCTTTCTCATAAATATTTCTCTATCTCTAGGCTTATAAACCAAATTTAAATAATAATAAAAATAAGAACTGACTCACCCAAGTTGAATACAGAATTATGTTTGTCGTGGTTCTTTCTCAAGTTGTTTTAATTTTTTTATACTATTCATATGTTTATCTATTAGCATAAAGTATTCACATTTTTAGGCACACTTTGGGAATAGACAAGATAATGATACTTTTTTTTGGACATTTTCGATCGTACCTCAAAAACTATGCGGTTTAAAATGAAAGGAAAAGCAGTTTAAGATTATATAAACAAATCCCTGTTATATGATACCCTACATGACCATGCCCCCCTTGGCGCCCCACTACCTTAAAATACCCCATTTCTAACCCCTTCGCAATAAAAATGTATAGTTCACATTTTTATGTATTAGCAGTAATTGTTTCAAATTTTTTGCTCGGCACAATTTGGAGATTGGCGGGATAAAGGTAGGTTTTTGCACGTTTTTGTTCATAACTCAAAAACTATGCGGTCTAAAATCAAAAGAAAGACAGTTTTAGAATGCACAAACAAAACCCTTTCATATGACACCCCATTAGATTATGCCCCCCGTTTGCCCCCCTCTACCTTATCTACCCCATTTAAGATCCTTGGCAATGAAAATCTAATATTTATTTGGTTATCTATTAGTATAAATTATTTTAAAAATTTTAGGTCCGCATCCATTAGAGGTAACGGTGCTTTTTTGTATATTTTTGAAAAAAACTTCAAAACTATGTGTTTTTAAATCAAAAGAAAAGCGATTTTAGCATATGCAAACCAAACCCTTTTATATGATACCCACTTGATTATGCCCCCTCAGACCCCCCTCCCCTCTGATACCTCATTTGGGACCCCTGACAATAAAAATGTAATATTTATATGATTATCTGTTGGCATGAATTGTTTTAAATTTTTAGGTCTGCATACTTTGGAAATAGGCGATATAACGGTACTTTTTTGCACGTTTTTGATGATAACTCAAAAACTATTCCAGAGCCAACACTTTCTCAACTTTTAGAAAATTATAAATACAACATTTTTAGTTTTCTTATGATATTTACATAATAATTCCTTAACATGAAGTGTATTTTAGATTTTTTGGCTTGAATGCTTGAAAATAGACGGAATAATGGTATTTTTTAGCATATTTTTGATCATAATTCAAAAATTTTGCACTTTACAAATAAAATAAAAATAGTTTTAGAATATGCAAATAAAATCCTTTTATATGACACCCCACTCGACCTTGGCCCCCCTAGCCCCCCACAACCTTAAAATGCTCTATTTCGAACTTTTGTCAATAAAAATGTAATTTTCGTATGTTTATTGGAATAAATTATTTCAAATTTTTAAGTTCTGAAAGTCAGAATGCATAAGCATATTTTTGATTCTTACACAAAAACTATGCACTATAAACTCAAAATAAAAATAGTTTTAGAATGTGCAAATAAAATCCTTTCATATGATACCCCACTTGACTTTAGCCCCCCTAGCCCCCCACAACCATAAAATGCTCTGTTTCAAACTTATGTCAATAAAAATGTAATTTTCGTATATATATATAGGCATAAATTATTTCAAATTTTTAGGTACTGAAAGGCAGAATGCATAAGCATATTTTTGATCTTTTCACGAAAATTATGGACTCCAAACTCAAAATAAAAATAGTTTTGGAATGTGCAAATAATATCCTTTCATTTGAAACCCCACTTGATTTTGGCCCCCGTAGCCCCCCAAAACCTTAAAATGCTCTATTTCGAATTTATGTCAATAGAAATGTAATTTTTATATGTTTAACTATTAGTATAAATTATTTCAAATTTTTAGGACAAAGATATAATGCATAAGCATATTTTTGATTCTTACTCGAAAATTATGCACTCTAAACTTCAAAATAAAAATAGTTTTAGAATGTGCAAATAAAATCCTTTCATATGACACTCCACTTGACTTTGGCCCCCCTAGCCCCCCACAACCTTAAAATGCTCTATTTCAAACTTCTGTCAATAAAAATGTAATTTTCATATGTTTAACTATTGACATAAATTATTTCAAATTTTTAGGAACTAAAAGGCAGAATGCATAAGCATATTTTATCCTTACACAAAAACTAGGCACTCTAAATTCAAAATAAAAATAGTTTAAGAATGTGCAAATAAAAACCTTTCATATGACACCCCACTTGACTTTGGCTCCCCTAGCCCCCCATAACCTTAAAATACTCTATTTCAAACTTCTGTCAATAAAAATGTAATTTTCATATGTTTAACTATTGGCATAAATTATTTCAAATTTTTAGGAACTGAAAGACAGAATGCATAGACATATTTTATCCTTACACAAAAACTAGGCACTCTAAATTCAAAATAAAAATAGTTTTAGAATGTGCAAATAAAATCCTTTCATATGACATCCCACGTAATGTAACTTTCATGTTTTACTATTGGCATAAATTATTTCAAATTTTTAAGACTTGAAATTAGAACGTATAATGCATATTTTGGATACTAACTCAAAAACTACGCAGACTAAACCCAAAATAGAGATAGTTCTAGAATATGCAAACGAAACCCTTTTATATGATACCCCAGTTGACAATACCCCCTCAATCCCCCATTACGTTCTAAAACGCCATTTGAAGCCCCTGAAAATGTAATATTTACCCAAATATCTAATGATAATAATTATTTTAAATTTTTCGACTTTTATCTTGGGCCATTAAAGGAAGGTGGGGCATATTTTGGAACATTTTTCATCATAATTAGAAAACTACGCGAGCTGAAGTTAAAAATAAAGCTATTTTATGATGTGCAAGCAAAACGCTTTCATATGATACCCCACTCGAATAAGACCCCCCGGGCCCCCCTAAATTTTAAACCCGTATTTTGAGCACAATGATAATAAAAATATAATATTTACATAGTTTATGTGTTCATATTAATTATTCCAAGTTTTTTAGGCATGAATACTTAACTGATAAAAAATGGGGGGGGCTTATTTTGGATCATAACTGAAAAATGATATGGTCTCAAACTGAAAGAAAAATTTAAACTCTATCACCTAATCTAACGAGTATTTCTTAAGCTTGATGGTAGAGTAAATCTACCATCAAACGTAAGACTAATTCTATCGAAGTATGGCTCTTGAATCAACTTATCTCTATCGAAGTATGGTTCCTGAATCACGACTTGAACCAGGAAACAAAAAAAAAACGAACTAGTAAATTTAATTCATCAATTATAGGTATTGGTGAAAATGCTTCTAAGACTTATGCACGGGGGTTGGTCCCCCACGTTGGAAAATCCAGGAATGGGAACTGCTATCGCCGAAAGTATCGTAAAATGTTCCGTGGTTATTAAGGGTTAGTCAAACCGCAAAAGATAACTCGTTGCGTGCTATGTCGTCATAAACTGGTGGGTCATCCATCCCCCACCTCACACCCATAAGGGTTGGTCCTAATTGATTTATTGGGTTCGTTCTAATTCGGACATTATTGAAAATGAACCGTACCCGTACGTCTTCGTTTATTCTATTACTTAAGTCGCAAGTATCGTTAATTAATTAATTATTTAATTTATTAATTAATTGTTAAAGTTTGCCCCCTTGAAAATATTGTAAAATCAATTCTTCTGAATCTGTTTTGTAAAACATTTAAATAAATTATGCCCGAGAGTCGTATTAATGTATTCAAGCAATTATGTAAAACAGAAAAGTGTAACGACTATTTTGTGTAATAAACTTTTTATTATGATTAAATATTTTATTAACAGGACGTTTAACATGAAAGTAGGACGATAAGCAAAACGTATATTTTTATTCTGCAGTACACCACCGAGCGCAAGTTGTTTAGATCAGAATCGATGTTTATAAACCGATTTATATTCTCGACAGTTAAAAGGTAAACCTGGGCTTCATTAGAAACTTCACAAATGTTTATAGTTCACTGATTTCATCAACGTGGATGATTAAATAAAACAACCCTTAGCGCGATTCCATTTTATCACTTCCAAGCGTTTTTTCTTCCCGTCGTTCTATTTCATCTTCTTCTTTCCATTGTCCTTGGTTCAATTCGTCTTCTTCTTCTTCTCCTTCTCCTTCTTCTTCTGCTTCTTTTTATTCTCCTCCTCCTCCTCCTCCCCCTTCTTCGTCTGCTTCTTTTTCTTCTCCTCCTCCTCCTCCTGCGAAAAAACGCTATTTTGCCGCTCATGGGAATCGAACCTACATCCCTGAGAACTAATTTGATCAAATTTAATGTGATAGACGCTTAGTCCGCTAAGCCACCGAGCCTTTAAGTATATTTATACCAAAAGGAGTTAAGAAGGATTTAATTATACCTTTTATCAATTTTGCACTCTTTTCAAATCCCACAGTTGTTAAATTGTAAATTAACGGCAATAAAAACGTTATGCATTTAATAACCACGCGTAGAAATAACCTCGAATAAATTTGAATCAAATTTTGAAATAGTTAAAATTATTTCCGCCAAGCCAGGCAATTTGGAACATGTTTATAGAGATATTAACATGCGTGCCATGAACATTTATAAAAGCAACAGTCGTAATTAAGATTAAATTAAAAGATAAAAACTTATTACAATTAAAAAACGATGAAAAAAAATCTGCTTTAATGTGTTAAATTTTAATTTAATTGTGAAACCCAACCAAGAATTATTTCAGCGGCAAAAGTATCCAGATCTGAAAGAAGAACATTTTTTGCGTAAGATTCTCCCTTCAGCACTCTGCGACGATGCCAAACGTTGATGTATGTGCTGGCATGTTTTCGTTCTTTTTTTTTTTCATTCAGACATGAAGTATGCAACGAGACTCCACCCCAATCCTCACGCCGAACAACGACCACGGCCCTTCTGAAACGTAATCCATTATTTATATGCCTCGGAGTGTGGGGTCCTTCCGACCTGATATATGGGAGCCACCAATTCCATTTAATTGACTAGTCACATCGAATTGCGTGGGTCAATGTTTAGTTTCAATGAAATTCGCTTTGATATTCAACACCAACGGGGTTTTATCCTCTGACTCACTGAAGAATCTCGAGCGTTTTACACAAGGCTAATTTCAAATCTACCGTATTAAATTTATTTTCGTCGCTTCGACTAACTTTTAAACGATTCGAAGTAGGAGTTTTCCATTGACAGATTCGAATTCGCCGTCGTCGAATTACCAGAAAAGCAGTACTCACACATATTGACGATTTAGTCATTTTTGACATTCCAAGGCTTTCACCAAAAATGGACCTTTAGAGTAAAAAATAAAAATTAACAAAACGTGTCTTATTGGGTCAAACTTGGGGCCTATTTTCAGAATCTGGCAACCAAAGGATGCGCCGTACTCTTTAAGAACTATAAGCCCTATAGTACTTCCCTCAAAAAATCCAGTGGGTGTATCTTGAAACTCATCGATGGTTTGTCCTAAGAAACTTTGGTTGACGGATTTGGAGTCAGCGGGGTCGAATTATTATTAAAATATTACTCGCACTTCGCCGCTTTATTTCATAATTATTACATTTTTCAAGGTTTCCCTCTTATGCAAAATGACCTTTGGGGTAAAAAATAAAAAATGCGGCAAATTATTTTATTGGACGATCTCTGGGGTCCTAGTTTCAGAATCCATCAAACAATTAGAGGTGTGGCTCGCTATTGAAGTGTTATAAAACTCCAAAATGCCTCCCTTGAAAAGATCCAGTATTTTTAGAAACTCCTAAGTGGCTTGAGCTAGGAAAACTTTAGCGTGGCAGATTTGAATTTTGTGTGAGCAAATAACCAGAAAACGACTACACCACTCTTGTGTTGTTCTTTAAGCATTTCGTGATTACCAACCTTTCAAGGCTTTCGCAAAATCGACCTTTGGGGTAAAAAATGAGAAAACATCGAAAAGTGTCTTATTGGGTTACATTTGTGCATAGATTCAGAATCTATCAACTAAATTGAGCTACATTCAAGCGTTTAGTAGTTACTTACCATTTAGTCATCCCTCAAAAGATTGGGGAGTAACATAGAGCAGTTTAAGAGCCTAATGTAGCCTTGATTTGCTTAAAATGAGTTACTAACGTATCCAAAAATCACCCCCTAATAAAAAACTCAATCAGAATGAGAAAATAACCCTACCAATAATCTTAACTCTTAAGCTAGTTAGGTTAGGATATTTTAGTTGGCGGCATTGGATTTGGCATGGTCGAATTAGTCGGAAATGACTACCCACACCTCATCCCTTAAGAGTTTCCTAATTTCTATTTTTTCAAGGCTTCACCCTTTGCAAAATTTGACCTTTGGAGTAAAAAATAGGATGCGACAAGAAACATGAAATTCGACTAAATTTGGGGCCTACTTTTAGAATTTGCCATCTATTTTGAGTTCAGATGCTTAATATTGCCCCCCTCCCCTCTCCAAAATATTAAACGTTCGAAAAATTAGTAGAAATATTCCATTATTATTACATATCCTATTATTATTAAGTAGCGTTTTCGCTCATTATTAAATGTGAAATTTAACTCTATCCTTCATCCACCCCCCCCCCGCCCCGCCGATTTGTAACTCTTGGAACTGATTTAATTAGAATATGTTAATTAACGGGATTGGTTTCAGCGTGAACAAATTAGTCTGAAATGACTACCTACACTACGCTCTTTAAGGGTTTCGTAATTTCTAAATTTTTCAAGGCTATCCCTGTAACTCTTCAACTGCTTTAGTTAGAATTTTTTCGTTGACGAAATTAGATTTGGCGTGGTCGAATTAGTCGGAAATGACTACCCACATTTCGCCCTTTAAAAGTTTCGTAATTTCTAAATTTTTCAAGGCTACCCCTGTAACTCTTCAACTGCTTAAGTTAGGATTTTTTCGTTGACGAAATTGGATTTGGCGTGGTCGAATTAGTCGGAAGTGACTACCCACACTTCGCCCTTTAAGAATTTTGTAATTTCTAAATTTTTCAAGGCTACCCCTGTAATTATCAAAGTATTTAGGATAGGAATTTGTAGTTGACGGAATTGGATTTGGCGTGATCGAATTAGTCGGAAGTCACTACCCACACTTTGTCCTTTAAAAGTTTTGTAATTCCTAAATCTTTCAAGGCTACCCCTGTAACTCTTCAACTGCTTAAGTTAGGATTTTTTCGTTGACGAAATTGAATGTGGCGTGGTCGAATTAGTCCGAAGTGACTACGTACACTTCGCTTTTTAAAAGTTTCGTAATTTCTAAATTTTTCAAGGCTACCCCCGTAACTCTTCAACTGCTTAAGTTAGGATTTTTTAGTTGACAAAATTGGGTTTAGCGTGGTCGAGTTAATCGGAAGTGACTACCCACACTTCGCTCTTTAAAAGTTTTTCTATTTTTTCAAGGCTTTCTCCCTTTCGCATAATTTGACTAACTCTTAAATTGTTTAGTTCGGATTTTTTAGTTAACGGAATCTAATTTGGCGTGGTCAAATTAGTTGGAAATGACTACCCACACCTCGCCCTTTAAAAGTTTCGTAATTTCTATTTTCTCAGGGCTTCCCCCTTTCGCAAAGTTTGACCTTTGGGGGAAAAAAAAAGGATGCGTCAAAAAATATCAAATTTGACTAAATTTGGGGCGTACTTTTGGAATTTGCTATCCACTTTGAACTAAGATGCTCAGTATTACCCCTCCCCACCCCCAAAATATTAAACGTTCGAAAAATTAGTGGAAATATGCTATTATTGCTAAGTAACGTTTTTAGTCATTATTAAATTGTGAGATTTAACTCATCTTTGACCTTACCTCCCCCCCCTTGGAATTGAAACCCTTGAACTGGTTCAGTTAGGTTATTTTAATTAGCAGAATTAGCTTCAACGTGATCAAATTAGTCGAAAATGACTAACCACATTTCGCTATTAAGGTTTGCAATTTCTAAATTTTTCAAGGCTATCCCTGTAACTCTTAAACTATTTAAGTTAGGTTTTTTTGGTTGGCAAAATTAGCTTCAACGTGATCAAATTAGTCGGGAATGACTACCCACACTTCGCCCTTTAAGAGTTTTGTAATTTCTAAATTTTTCAAGGCTACCCCTGTAACTCTTAAACTGCTTAGGTTAGGAATTTTTAGTTGACGGAATTGGATTTGGCGTGGTTGAATTAGTCGGAAATGACTACCCACACTTCATCTTTTAAATTTCGTAATTTCTATTTTCTCAAGGCTTCCCCTTTTTGCAAAATTTGACCTTTGGAGTAAAAAATAGGATGCGGCAAGAAATATCAAATTCGACTAAATTTGGGGCGCACTTTTAGAATTTGCCATCCATTTTAAGCTAAGCTGGTTTATATTGCCCCCCCCCCCACTTCCAAACTGTTAAACGTTCAGAAAGTTAGTAGAAATATTCTATTATCATTAAATATCATATCATTATTAAGTAGCGTTTTCAGTCATTATTAAATTGTGGGATTTTACTCATCTTTGAGCTTCTCCCCCCCCCCTCCAACGGAATTGAACCCCTTGAACTGGCTCAGTTAGGATATTTTAATTAGCGGTATTAGCTTCAATGTGATCAAATTAGTCGGAAATGACTAACCACATTTCGCTTTTAAGATTTGTAATTTCTAAATTTTTCAAGGCTATCCCTGTAACTCTTAAACTATTTAAGCTAGATTTTTTTGGTTGGCGGAATTAGCTTCAACGTGATCACATTAGTCGGGAATGACTACCCACACTTCGCCCTTTAAGAGTTTCGTAATTTCTAAACTTTTCAAGGCTACCCCTGTAACTCTTAAATTGCTTAGGTTAGGATTTTTTAGTTAACGGAATTGGATTTGGCGTGATCGAGTTAGTCAGCAATCACTACCCACACTTCGCTTTTAAAAGTTTCGTAATCTCTTAATTTTTCAAGGCTACCGCTGTAACTCCTAAATTGCTTAGGTTAGAACTTTTTAGTTAAGGGAATTGGATTTGGCGTGGTCGAATTAATCGGAAATGACTACCCACACTTCGTCCTTAAAAAGTTTCGTATTTTCTATTTTTTCAAGGCTTTCTCCCTTTCGCAAAATTTGACCTTTGGGCTAAAAAATAGAATGCGCCGAAAAGTATCAAATTCGACTAACTTTGTGGGGTACTTTTGGAATTTGCCACCCATTTTGAACTAAGATGCTTAATATCGCCCCCCCCCCTTCTCCTGCCAAAGTGATAAACTTTGAAAAATTAATGGAAATATTCGATTATTGTTAAATATCCTATTCTTATTAAGTACAATTTTCAGTCATTATTAAATTGTGAGATTTAATTCATCTTTGACCTTACCCCCTCCCCAGAAATTCATAGCTTTTGAACTGATTTAATTAGAATATTTTAATAGGATGGTTTCAGCATGATCAAATTAGTCGGAAATGATTACCCCCACTTTGTTCTTTAAGAGTTTCGAAGTTTCTAAATTTTTCAAGGCTACCCCTGTAATTATCAAACTATTTAGGATAGGAATTTGTTAGTTGACGGAATTGGATTTGGCGTGATCGAATCAGTCGGAAATTGACTACCCACACTTCGCCCTTTAAAAGTTTCGTAATTTTTATTTTCTCAAGGCTTCCCTCTTTCGCAAAGTTTGACCTTTGGGGGAAAAATTAGGATGCGCCAAAAAATATTAAACTCGACCAAATTTGGAGCGCAGTTTTGGAAGTTGCTATCTATTTTGAACTAAGATACTGCTAAGATGCCCCCCCCCCTGCCCCAAAATCTTAAACTTTTGAAAAATTAGTAGAAATATGTTATTATTACTAAGTAACGTGTTCAGTCATTATTAAATTGTGAGATTTAACTCATTTTTCACCTTTCCCCCCCCCCCCTCCAGATTTGTAACTCTTGAACTGGTTTGGTTAGCATGTTTTAATTAGCGGGATTGGATTCGGCGTGATCGAATTAGTCGGAAATGACTACCCATATGTCGCCCTTTAAAAGGTTTGTTATCTTTAAATTTTTCAAGGCTTTTCCTAGTTCACAAAACTTGACCTTTGGGGTAAAAATTAAGATGTGTCGAAAACAGTCGAATTTGATTAAAGTTGGGTTGTACTTTTTGAATTTGCCATCCATTTCGAACTAGGATGCGCATCATCGCCCCTCCCCACTCCCAAAGTATCCAGTGTTCGAAAAACTAATAAAAATGTGATTACTAAGCATCATATTTAATCATTATTAAACTGTGAAATTTAACTCTTATACCTTTGATTGAACCCCCCCCCCCCCCACAAACCAAGGATTTTCTGACACTAACTAGTTTGGTTAAAATATTTTTATTAGCAGAATCGGTCGCGTGGTTAAATTAGATTAACAATTTCGTCAAAATACTAATGTGAAAAAAATGTTCTCGCTTTGCATTACCACCAGTCGACTATTTACAAATCAAAGTAACTCGCAAAGCGATATTAGCAAAATTTCAATACCCTCCAAGGCCGGGCTAAATAGAATCGTGCGCGTTAATTGGCCTTAAAACGGTGGTAATGAGAATGAAATACTCGCGATCAGTCTGATTCAAAAGTCGATCCGTTTTGTTTTAATAATTCGGTGGTGTAGTGTTCTGTGATAGGCAAACGGTATGTCTTCTGTATTCTGGCATCAGATCGCATGCCGCGATTGCGCTCATTCGACTGCTTCCGCGTCGTTTCGGTCCGTTTAGTTAAACCTGGGCCCGAATTTAACAATTTTTGGAAATGATTTCCAAATAACGCTTCGTAGCCATTTTGTCTCGTCGAGATTTCTCGTTAAAAGTAGTGCGGTATGTGCTAAAAATCGTGGTAAATCATTCTTAATTTATCCGGATGTGTGATATTTCGTGTTAACGGATGTGTTCCCCAATTTTGAAATGATTCGTTTCGAAATTTATCTTGCTGTGATGTGTTTGTGGCTTGGTTTGGTTGCTGGAGATGGAGGTTATATCAAGTGTCGAAGGTACGTTTTAAAAAAGAAACACAGCTATTCATGTCGTATTTATTCGAATATTTTAAAATTTTATCCCTATATGTTACAATGTTTTAAATATAAACAAGGTATAGGTACATTTTACAAGTTAAATACTTTTCATATAAATATTTCAACTCACAGACATATAATTTCATAGAATATTATGTACAAATTAAACATTTTTATTTTACAAGTCAACCGTTAAAACTAAATATTGCTTTTTCGACCACAATATACAATTAGCTAGTTATCGATTAACCACGAATAAATAAATGACTTAATTACAGTAACTTTGTACATATGCGATAAAACATCGAATTTTTCCGAACTCTCCCGAAGTGTAACGTATAAAATAACAACCAGTTCGTGGCCACCTACGGTACTCAAATAATGCCCTCGTCGCCACGTGTCGATTCTGATCAAATCAAAAGTAACGACACTCGATTTAAACTTCGTTACATTTCGACTTATAAAGCAGTTTTTATTAACGTACCACACGAGGGCCTCGATTGTGTTTTAAAATGAATGGTTAATTCGTACGGTTTTTGCGAAATCGCAGAATTAAAAAGGAAACAATGCCAGCATACCGGAAAGATGGGCGCAAAAAGCCGTCTATTGCGCTTAAGTGGAGTATTGTCTCGAAGACTTATTGCGAGGAAAAAACGCCACACTCGTCGTGTTAACAGAAGTCGAATCTCTTTTGACATCTATTTACAGGTTTCGCGGAATGTTACTTCGACGTAAACTTAACGACGAATTAAGTTAATGACGAAGTGGGGAAATTTTTTCGTTTATGTGCGATGATTTTCGATCTCTTTTTATTTGTGACTTTATGAAACATTGAAAAAGAACGAAACAATTTAATCGCCTGCTGACGGGAATTTACTATGAGCGTGTGTAACTGATTCGATTTCAGTAGATCTTAAAAGAAGAAGCAATTTCCAGATGAAGAACTAGTTAAAGGGAAGTGAAAAACGTTTTCGCGTGATTACAATGTTATAGAAGACTATTCTAACAGACTAATTATTGACGGTTGTATTTCCCACATTAATTTATCTATATCCATCGTAGTTTGGAACAGGTGATTCTCCAGTATGCGAGCTTCTTGGCGCCCTCGTAATTTTGTTGATAATTTTCGCGATTCCCTCACAATCTGAGTACCCAATCACATTTAACCGATGGAAGTAACAAATTATCACTGAAAACAACACCTAAACCTCGCGAACGTCCTAAGGTTTCGAACCGTGCATCTCTTGCAAGTTCTTCCTCTTCTTTGGTCAACGGAATTGTGGAATGATTGTACAATCCTTGGGCCATCAGCTGAAGCGCCAACGGATTCTTCTGACCTGAAGCCTTCTTGATCTTGGCCCGTTTGTTTTGAAACCATATTTTAATTTGGGCCTCGTTCAGTCCCAACTCCGAACTGAGCTGTTGTCTTCTTCGTTCTGTCAGATATCGATTCTCGGCGAATTCGTGCTTCAATCGCGCCAATTGCGCCCCGGAGAACGCCGTTCTCGGCCTCTTTTCTTCCGCCGATTGCGACGCTTTCGTCGCCCCCGGTTTCTTCACTCGTCTCGTCCTCGGACCTGAAAATAATAAATATGGTTTAGAGCTTTTTCGTTGATGAGAAAAAAAAAAGAGAGAGAGAGAGAGAGATGGAGAAAGAGATGGAGAGAGAGATGAGAGAGAGAGAGAGAGATGGAGAGAGAGATGGAGAGAGAGATGGAGAGAGAGATGGAGAGAGAGATGGAGAGAGAGATGGAGAGAGAGATGGAGAGAGAGATGGCGAGGGAGAGATGGAGAGAGAGAAATAGAGAGAGAGAGAGAGATGGATAGAGAGAGATGGAGAGAGAGAGAGAGAGAGAGAGAGAGAGAGAGAGAGAGAGAGAGAGAGAGAGAGAAATGGAGAGAGAGAGAGATAGAGAGAGAGAGAGAAAAATGAAGAGAGAGATGGAGAGAGAGAGAGAGAGAAATGGAGAGAGATGGAGAGAGATGGAGAGAGAGAGAGAGAGAGAGAGAGAGAGAGAGAGAGAGAGAGAGAGAGGGAGAGAGAGAGAGAGAGAGAGAGAGAGAGAGAGAGAGAGAGAGAGAGAGAGAGAGAGAGAGAGAGAGAGAGAGAGAGAGATGGAGAGAGAGATGAAGAGAGAGATGGAGAGAGAGAGAAATAGAGAGAGAGAGGTGGATAGAGAGAGATGGAGAGAGAGAGAGAGAGAGAAATGGAGGGAGAGAGATGGATAGAGAGAGATGGAGAGATGGAGAGAGAGAGAGAGAGAGAGAGAGAGAGAGAGGAGAGAGAGAGAGAGAGAGAGAGAGAGAGAGAGAGAGAGAGAGGGAGAGAGAGAGAGAGAGAGGAGAGAGAGAGAGAGAGAGAGAGAGAGAGAGAGAGATGTAAATATTTTGAGAGATACATTGGAAGAATCGCATTTTAAGAATTTTCGACATCTGAGGAGGGAGGAAGGAGGCGGTAGTGAGAGAAGTGAGAGGAAAGAGAAAGGAAAGATAAGAGAAATAGAACGAGGGAAAATAAAAGGAAAGAAACAAGAAGGGAAGAGATAAAGAAGATAAGAAGATGTGATAATGTGATGAAAAGGTGAAAAATATATGGAGAAGATGGGAAGAAAATTGAAAAAGAGATGATAAAAAGGTAAAAGTGAGATGGAGAAGCGATCCAGAAGAGATGGGAAGAAATGAAGAAGAAATAAAAAAGAAATGATAAAAAGATAAAGACGAGATGGAATAGAGGTCAACAAGAGATGGGAAGAAATAGGGAAGCAATAAAGGTATGAAAAATATGTGAAGAAATAAAAAAGAAGAGATGATTAAGAGATAAAGACGAGATGGGGAAGAGATGAGGAAGACATAAAGAAGATGTGAAGAAGAGATAAAGAAGTGATGACAAAGAGATGAAGAAGAGATAACGAAGTGATGACAAAGAGATGAAGAGATAAGGAAGATATATGAAAAATAAGTGAAGAATAGATCAAGAACAGATGATAAAGAGATAAAGACGAGATGGAGAAGAGATGAGGAAGATATGAAGATGTGAAAAAAAGATTAAAAAGACGCGAAGAAGATATGAAGAAGAGATGATAAAAAGGTAGACGAGATGGGGAAAAGATGAAGAAGAGATAAGGAAGAAATGAAGAAAGAATGAAGAAAACGTGAAGAAGATATGAAGAAAAGATGATAAAGAGATAAAGCCCAGATGCTAAAGAGATCAAGAAGAGATAAAGATATGAGGAATATGAGAAGAACAGATCAAGAAGAGATGATAAAGGGATAAAGACGAGATGGGGAAGAGATGAGGAAGACATAAAGAAGATGTGAAGAAGAGATAAAGAAGTGATGACAAAGAGATGAAGAATAGATAAAGATATGAAGAATAGGTGAAAAATAGATCAAGAACAGATGATAAAGAGATAAAGATGAGATCGAACAAAGATGGGAAAGAGATGAGGAAGATATGAGGATGCGAAGAAAAGATGAAAAAGGTGTGAAGAATATATGAAGAGATATGAAGAAGATGTGAAGAAAAGATGAAGAAGAGATGAAGAAAAGATGATAAAGAGACAAATCCAAGATAGAGAAAAGACAAAGATATGAGATGTGAAGAACAGTTCAAGAAGATATGATAAAGAGATAAGAAGAAATGGGAAGAGATAAAGAAGATATGAGGAAGACATGAAGAAGATATGAAGAAGAGATGAAGAAGATATGAAGAATAGATGATGAAAAGGTAAAGACGAGATGGGGAAGAGATAGAGAAGAGATGAAGAAGGAATTAAGAAGATCTAAAGATGTAAAGAAGAGATATATGATGAGATCAAGAAGAAATGGGAAGAGATAAAGAAGATATGAGGAAGACATGAAGAAGATGTGAAAAAGAGATGAAGAAGATCTGAAGAATAGATGATGATAAGGTAAAGACGAGATGCGGAAGAGATAGAGAAGAGACGAAGAAGGAATTAAGAAGATCTAAAGATGTAAAGAAGAGATGATATGATGAGATCAAGAAGAAATGGGAAGAGATAAAGAAGTTATGAGGAAGACATGAAGAAGATGTGAAGAAGAGATGAAGAAGATATGAGGAATAAATTATGAGAAGGTAAAGACGAGATGGGCTAAGAGGTAGAGAAGAGATGAAGAAGGAATTAAGAAGATCTAAAGATGTAAAGAAGAGATGATATGATGAGATCAAGAAGAAATGGGAAGAGATAAAGAAGTTATGAGGAAGACATGAAGAAGATGTGAAGAAGAGATGAAGAAAATATGAAGTATAGATGATGAAACGGTAAAGACGAGATGGGCTAAGAGATAAAGAAGAGATGAAGAAGGAATTAAGAAGATCTAAAGATGTGAAGAAGAGATAAAGAAGAGATGATATGAAAAGATCAAGAAGAAATGGGAAGAGATAAAAAAGATATGAGGAAGACATGAAGAAGATGTGAAGAAGAGATGATATGATGAGATCAAGAAGAAATGGGAAGAGATAAAAAAGATATGAGGAAGACATGAAGAAGATGTGAAGAAGAGATGATATGATGAGATCAAGAAGAAATGGGAAGAGATAAAAAAGATATGAGGAAGACATGAAGAAGATGTGAAGAAGAGATGATATGATGAGATCAAGAAGAAATGGGAAGAGATAAAAAAGATATGAGGAAGACATGAAGAAGATGTGAAGAAGAGATGATATGATGAGATCAAGAAGAAATGGGAAGAGATAAAAAAGATATGAGGAAGACATGAAGAAGATGTGAAGAAGAGATGATATGATGAGATCAAGAAGAAATGGGAAGAGATAAAAAAGATATGAGGAAGACATGAAGAAGATGTGAAGAAGAGATGATATGATGAGATCAAGAAGAAATGGGAAGAGATAAAAAAGATATGAGGAAGACATGAAGAAGATGTGAAGAAGAGATGATATGATGAGATCAAGAAGAAATGGGAAGAGATAAAAAAGATATGAGGAAGACATGAAGAAGATGTGAAGAAGAGATGATATGATGAGATCAAGAAGAAATGGGAAGAGATAAAAAAGATATGAGGAAGACATGAAGAAGATGTGAAGAAGAGATGATATGATGAGATCAAGAAGAAATGGGAAGAGATAAAAAAGATATGAGGAAGACATGAAGAAGATGTGAAGAAGAGATGATATGATGAGATCAAGAAGAAATGGGAAGAGATAAAAAAGATATGAGGAAGACATGAAGAAGATGTGAAGAAGAGATGATATGATGAGATCAAGAAGAAATGGGAAGAGATAAAAAAGATATGAGGAAGACATGAAGAAGATGTGAAGAAGAGATGAAGAAGGAATTAAGAAGATCTAAAGATGTAAAGAAGAGATGATATGATGAGATCAAGAAGAAATGGGAAGAGATAAAAAAGATATGAGGAAGACATGAAGAAGATGTGAAGAAGAGATGATATGATGAGATCAAGAAGAAATGGGAAGAGATAAAAAAGATATGAGGAAGACATGAAGAAGATGTGAAGAAGAGATGATATGATGAGATCAAGAAGAAATGGGAAGAGATAAAAAAGATATGAGGAAGACATGAAGAAGATGTGAAGAAGAGATGATATGATGAGATCAAGAAGAAATGGGAAGAGATAAAAAAGATATGAGGAAGACATGAAGAAGATGTGAAGAAGAGATGATATGATGAGATCAAGAAGAAATGGGAAGAGATAAAAAAGATATGAGGAAGACATGAAGAAGATGTGAAGAAGAGATGATATGATGAGATCAAGAAGAAATGGGAAGAGATAAAAAAGATATGAGGAAGACATGAAGAAGATGTGAAGAAGAGATGATATGATGAGATCAAGAAGAAATGGGAAGAGATAAAAAAGATATGAGGAAGACATGAAGAAGATGTGAAGAAGAGATGATATGATGAGATCAAGAAGAAATGGGAAGAGATAAAAAAGATATGAGGAAGACATGAAGAAGATGTGAAGAAGAGATGATATGATGAGATCAAGAAGAAATGGGAAGAGATAAAAAAGATATGAGGAAGACATGAAGAAGATGTGAAGAAGAGATGATATGATGAGATCAAGAAGAAATGGGAAGAGATAAAAAAGATATGAGGAAGACATGAAGAAGATGTGAAGAAGAGATGATATGATGAGATCAAGAAGAAATGGGAAGAGATAAAAAAGATATGAGGAAGACATGAAGAAGATGTGAAGAAGAGATGATATGATGAGATCAAGAAGAAATGGGAAGAGATAAAAAAGATATGAGGAAGACATGAAGAAGATGTGAAGAAGAGATGATATGATGAGATCAAGAAGAAATGGGAAGAGATAAAAAAGATATGAGGAAGACATGAAGAAGATGTGAAGAAGAGATGAAGAAGGAATTAAGAAGATCTAAAGATGTAAAGAAGAGATGATATGATGAGATCAAGAAGAAATGGGAAGAGATAAAAAAGATATGAGGAAGACATGAAGAAGATGTGAAGAAGAGATGATATGATGAGATCAAGAAGAAATGGGAAGAGATAAAAAAGATATGAGGAAGACATGAAGAAGATGTGAAGAAGAGATGATATGATGAGATCAAGAAGAAATGGGAAGAGATAAAAAAGATATGAGGAAGACATGAAGAAGATGTGAAGAAGAGATGATATGATGAGATCAAGAAGAAATGGGAAGAGATAAAAAAGATATGAGGAAGACATGAAGAAGATGTGAAGAAGAGATGATATGATGAGATCAAGAAGAAATGGGAAGAGATAAAAAAGATATGAGGAAGACATGAAGAAGATGTGAAGAAGAGATGATATGATGAGATCAAGAAGAAATGGGAAGAGATAAAAAAGATATGAGGAAGACATGAAGAAGATGTGAAGAAGAGATGATATGATGAGATCAAGAAGAAATGGGAAGAGATAAAAAAGATATGAGGAAGACATGAAGAAGATGTGAAGAAGAGATGATATGATGAGATCAAGAAGAAATGGGAAGAGATAAAAAAGATATGAGGAAGACATGAAGAAGATGTGAAGAAGAGATGATATGATGAGATCAAGAAGAAATGGGAAGAGATAAAAAAGATATGAGGAAGACATGAAGAAGATGTGAAGAAGAGATGATATGATGAGATCAAGAAGAAATGGGAAGAGATAAAAAAGATATGAGGAAGACATGAAGAAGATGTGAAGAAGAGATGATATGATGAGATCAAGAAGAAATGGGAAGAGATAAAAAAGATATGAGGAAGACATGAAGAAGATGTGAAGAAGAGATGATATGATGAGATCAAGAAGAAATGGGAAGAGATAAAAAAGATATGAGGAAGACATGAAGAAGATGTGAAGAAGAGATGATATGATGAGATCAAGAAGAAATGGGAAGAGATAAAAAAGATATGAGGAAGACATGAAGAAGATGTGAAGAAGAGATGATATGATGAGATCAAGAAGAAATGGGAAGAGATAAAAAAGATATGAGGAAGACATGAAGAAGATGTGAAGAAGAGATGATATGATGAGATCAAGAAGAAATGGGAAGAGATAAAAAAGATATGAGGAAGACATGAAGAAGATGTGAAGAAGAGATGATATGATGAGATCAAGAAGAAATGGGAAGAGATAAAAAAGATATGAGGAAGACATGAAGAAGATGTGAAGAAGAGATGATATGATGAGATCAAGAAGAAATGGGAAGAGATAAAAAAGATATGAGGAAGACATGAAGAAGATGTGAAGAAGAGATGATATGATGAGATCAAGAAGAAATGGGAAGAGATAAAAAAGATATGAGGAAGACATGAAGAAGATGTGAAGAAGAGATGATATGATGAGATCAAGAAGAAATGGGAAGAGATAAAAAAGATATGAGGAAGACATGAAGAAGATGTGAAGAAGAGATGATATGATGAGATCAAGAAGAAATGGGAAGAGATAAAAAAGATATGAGGAAGACATGAAGAAGATGTGAAGAAGAGATGATATGATGAGATCAAGAAGAAATGGGAAGAGATAAAAAAGATATGAGGAAGACATGAAGAAGATGTGAAGAAGAGATGATATGATGAGATCAAGAAGAAATGGGAAGAGATAAAAAAGATATGAGGAAGACATGAAGAAGATGTGAAGAAGAGATGATATGATGAGATCAAGAAGAAATGGGAAGAGATAAAAAAGATATGAGGAAGACATGAAGAAGATGTGAAGAAGAGATGATATGATGAGATCAAGAAGAAATGGGAAGAGATAAAAAAGATATGAGGAAGACATGAAGAAGATGTGAAGAAGAGATGATATGATGAGATCAAGAAGAAATGGGAAGAGATAAAAAAGATATGAGGAAGACATGAAGAAGATGTGAAGAAGAGATGATATGATGAGATCAAGAAGAAATGGGAAGAGATAAAAAAGATATGAGGAAGACATGAAGAAGATGTGAAGAAGAGATGATATGATGAGATCAAGAAGAAATGGGAAGAGATAAAAAAGATATGAGGAAGACATGAAGAAGATGTGAAGAAGAGATGATATGATGAGATCAAGAAGAAATGGGAAGAGATAAAAAAGATATGAGGAAGACATGAAGAAGATGTGAAGAAGAGATGAAGAAGGAATTAAGAAGATCTAAAGATGTAAAGAAGAGATGATATGATGAGATCAAGAAGAAATGGGAAGAGATAAAAAAGATATGAGGAAGACATGAAGAAGATGTGAAGAAGAGATGATATGATGAGATCAAGAAGAAATGGGAAGAGATAAAAAAGATATGAGGAAGACATGAAGAAGATGTGAAGAAGAGATGATATGATGAGATCAAGAAGAAATGGGAAGAGATAAAAAAGATATGAGGAAGACATGAAGAAGATGTGAAGAAGAGATGATATGATGAGATCAAGAAGAAATGGGAAGAGATAAAAAAGATATGAGGAAGACATGAAGAAGATGTGAAGAAGAGATGATATGATGAGATCAAGAAGAAATGGGAAGAGATAAAAAAGATATGAGGAAGACATGAAGAAGATGTGAAGAAGAGATGATATGATGAGATCAAGAAGAAATGGGAAGAGATAAAAAAGATATGAGGAAGACATGAAGAAGATGTGAAGAAGAGATGATATGATGAGATCAAGAAGAAATGGGAAGAGATAAAAAAGATATGAGGAAGACATGAAGAAGATGTGAAGAAGAGATGATATGATGAGATCAAGAAGAAATGGGAAGAGATAAAAAAGATATGAGGAAGACATGAAGAAGATGTGAAGAAGAGATGATATGATGAGATCAAGAAGTTATCACATTTATCCAAACTAATTTTATAAATGAGACAGTGTGCTCGATCGACAGCACCATCTATTGCAATTTTACAGCAATTTATTATATCTGATTCTTAATTAGAACCAAAGATGAATTAAAACATTAAAACGAATTTCCTAATTATGATTAATGAAACGGAAAATGCATGGAATTCTAATTATTGCTTTTACCATATTACTGACACATAATAAGAGTTCAAATTTTAATACGTATTTCGCCAACCAAGCTGGCGTTTTCAAACCTAACTAATACTAACCTAATTGATGTGTAGGGAATTGCATCAATTCTCTATGTTAGGGTAGGGTAGATCCTCATCGAGAGCATTCACAATAGTGAATGCTCCCAATAAGCATCAACCAAAGAGTGAGTGCTCCCAATAAGCATCAACCAAAGAGTGAGTGCTCCCAATAAGCATCAACCAAAGAGTGAATGCTCCCAATAAATATCAACAAAAGAGTAAATGCTCCCAGTGGGCATCCATCAAAGATTTGACATCTTAGACGACTCTTAATCAGTTTTTGATTAGCAACATTCTATAAATAAAGACCTAGACTACACAACTGCAGCCCTCTATGTATTTGTGTACTCTGGGTCGTATTCTATTGCTAACACGTACTATATATTTCTATATTCCATTTGCACGTTTCCCTTCTGAAAGTTTTTTGGATGGCCCGACAGATGGCGTTATATAGGAGTTGCTGAATTTGTGTAAAGTTCAAGTAACTATTATAATCGCCGACAGTGGTGCATTTATCGGATTTAGTTTGGATATTCCAGACTGACGAGATCTAATAAGATCGAAACCGACGGTCTCCGGATCCCAAACTCTGAATCTAATAAATGCCTCAGCCTATCGGTCTGTACATTAGAACATTCTATAACTTAAAAATAACAAATATAGAATAAACAATAAAAATGTCTCACTATTTGTCGATCGGTTGGGTTTTGTATCTTCCGTTGAAAAATTTACTTACTTCGTCCTAAAACAAAAGAGATAAACAAAATTAGTATAAAACTCATTGCGAAAATCATAAAAAAAAACAAAGTAAACCGAAAATAACTGGTTCGTATAAGGGGCGTATACCGATGAAATTTAAAGCGGTATCGTGCGAAATTAAGATAAGCGTTAAAGGCCGAAGTTCCTCGATTGCTTTTAGGGCCGTTTGGCGCCCAATGTAGCAGAATAACGTTTATTGAATTTTTAACATTTCTGAATTGTGGGAACGGCCGAATCGACGCGGAATAATGTCGCGAATTAAAAACGTAACTCGTGACGTGGATAATGTAAAATGTGTCATTTAATCATGCTCTATCGCTTTCCTGTATTAATCTGTTTTCTATTTTTGTAATGAAAACTTCTTCAGACGCGTCGAGCGTAAACATATGGTTCCGCTTCATCATCATCATCACGCTATTTTGCGTTACCAACATGCTAAATGAAATTTTCGTTTTAAAAATGCGTGATCGGCACCGGGGTTTGAACCCGTGACCTATCAGCGAAATACGCAATCCTAACCAAGCTAGAGTGATTGTTGCTAAGTTGAGCTTTTATCTTAAACGTATTAATACGTCTATTATAAGTTAAATTGATTACTGTACATTGTTTAAATTGTGTTTTATTTATTTATTAATATTTTAGTTTGTTTACTTTTAGAATCACCAATACTACAACAGTGAGCACTTCATTAGTTTATACAACAAGAGCGGATATGATGTTCATCTGGCACAAGAACGAAGTTTGAACACGACGCCGCAGACTACAAGCATCCAAACCACAAATATAAAAGGGCGGGTCAGTTTGACAGAATTTTAAAATATTTCCAATATTCTGATTTGTTCATTAGTGTGGATTCGAACCGCACTACATATTTCCTAGTTTTAAGTTTTTACTTCTATCGGCAGTCTCAGGAACTTGGGAAATAAATATATAGAATATAAGAGAAATTAATATATAATAATTAGAGACTGAATTATACGCAACATAAAAAGCTTGAAATATGCAAGCAAAATGCTTAAATTATGCACCAAAAGTGTGAAAATATGCAACTTTAAATAATAATGCTGCTAGTTATTATTTTAGAAAAAAATGAAGGGATCTCAAAAAAGAAAACCTTTGAATAAAAATATCAAAAAGTAGAAGTTTGAGATTAAATTTGGGAAAAATACCGAAACCAGGTCCGGTCATAGCAAATATTTATCGAAACATCGTGGAATTTTTAATATCTCTTGTTGTTTGAATATTGAAGAATTCCACAAAGTAGGGGGGGGGGGCACGGTCAAGTGGGGTATCAAAGGATAGTGCTTCGTTTGCACATTCTAAAACCATTTTATTTTTTATTTTATTCTGTATAATTTTTGGGTTATGCTCAAAAATATGTCTTTGGCCCCCTATCTTAAAAATTTGCAGTGCGAAAAATCTGAAATAATCCATGCTAAGAAACAGTTATATAAATATTATATTTTCATTGGTAGGGATTTGAAATTGTGGATAATAATGTAATGGGGGGCCGAGGGGGGCATGGTCAAGTGAGGTATCAAATGAAAGTGCTTTGTTTGCACATTTTAAAACCATTTAAATTTTTATTTTATCTTGTATAATTTTTGAGTTTTAATCAGAAATATGTTTTCAACCCCCTATCTTAAAAATATGTGGTCCAAAAAATTTGAAATAATTCATATTAACGAACAGTTATATGAATATTATATTTACATTGTTGGGGATTCGAAATTAGAAATAATAATGTAAGGGGGGCCGAGGGGGGCACGGTCATGTGTGGTATCAAATAAACGTGCTTTGTTTGCACATTCCAAATCCATTTTATTTTTTATTTTATTCTGTATAATTTTTCAGTTATGATCAAAAATATGCCTTTGGCCCCCCTATCTTAAAAATCTGTAGTCCAAAAATTTTGAAATAATTCATGCTTGGGAAATAAATATATAGAATATAAGAGGAATAATATTTAATAATTAGATACCGGATTATACGCAACATAAAAAGCTTGAAATATGCAAGCCAAATGCTTAAATTATGCACCAAAAGTGTCAAAATATGCAACTTTAAATAATAATGCTGCTAATTATTATTTTAGTAAAAAATGAAGGGATCTCAAAAAAAGAAAATCTTTGAATGAAAATATCAAAAAGTAGAACTTTGAGATTGAATTTAGGAAAAACACCAAAACCAGGTCCGGTCATAGCAAATATTTATCGAAACATCGTGGAATTTTTAATATCTCGTTGTTTGAATATTGAAGAATTCCACAAAGTAGGGGGGGGGCACGGTCAAGTGGGGTATCAAAGGATAGTGCTTCGTTTGCACATTCTAAAACCATTTTATTTTTTATTTTATTCTGTATAATTTTTGGGTTATGCTCAAAAATATGTCTTTGGCCCCCTATCTTAAAAATTTGCAGTCCGAAAAATCTGAAATAATCCATGCTAAGAAACAGTTATATAAATATTATATTTTCATTGGTAGGGATTTGAAATTGTGGATAATAATGTAATGGGGGGCCGAGGGGGGCATGGTCAAGTGAGGTATCAAATGAAAGTGCTTTGTTTGCACATTTTAAAACCATTTAAATTTTTATTTTATCTTGTATAATGTTTGAGTTTTTGATCAGAAATATGTTTTCAACCCCCTATCTTAAAAATATGCGGTCCAAAAAATTTGAAATAATTCATATTAACGAACAGTCATATGAATATTATATTTACATTGTTGGGGATTCGAAATTAGAAATAATAATGTAAGGGGGGCCGAGGGGGACACGGTCATGTGTGGTATCAAATAAACGTGCTTTATTTGCACATTCCAAATCCATTTTTATTTTTTATGTTATTCTGTATAATTTTTGAGTTATGATCAAAAATATGCCTTTGGCCCCCCTATCTTAAAAATCTGTAGTCCAAAAATTTTAAAATAATTCATGCTTGGGAAATAAATATATAGAATATAAGAGGAATAATATTTAATAATTAGATACCGGATTATACGCAACATAAAAAGCTTCAAATATGCAAGCAAAATGCTTAAATTATGCACCAAAAGTGTCAAAATATGCAATTTTAAATAATGCTAACTATTATTTTAGGAAAAAATGAAGGGATCTCAAAAAAAGAAAACCTTTGAATGAAAATATCAAAAAGTAGAAGTTTGAGATTATATTTGGGAAAAACACCGAAACCAGGTCCGGTCATAGCAAATATTTATCGAAACATCGTGGAATTTTTAATATCTCGTTGTTTGAATATTGAAGAATTCTACAAAGTAGGGGGGGCACGGTCAAGTGAGGTATCAAAGGATAGTGCTTCGTTTGCACATTCTAAAACCATTTTATTTTTTATTTTATTCTGTATAATTTTTGGGTTATGCTCAAAAATATGTCTTTGGCCCCCTATCTTAAAAATTTGCAGTCCGAAAAATCTGAAATAATCCATGCTAAGAAACAGTTATATAAATATTATATTTTCATTGGTAGGGATTTGAAATTGTAGATAATAATGTAATGGGGGGGCGAGGGGGGCATGGTCAAGTGAGGTATCAAATGAAAGTGCTTTGTTTGCACATTTTAAAACCATTTAAATTTTTATTTTATCTTGTATAATTTTTGAGTTTTGATCAGAAATATGTTTTCAACCCCTATCTTAAAAATATGCGGTCGAAAAAATTTGAAATAATTCATATTAACGAACAGTTATATGAATATTATATTTACATTGTTGGGGATTCGAAATTAGAAATAATAATGTAAGGGGGGCCGAGGGGGGCACGGTCATGTGTGGTATCAAATAAACGTGCTTTGTTTGCACATTCCAAATCCATTTTATTTTTTATGTTATTCTGTATAATTTTTGAGTTATGATCAAAAATATGCCTTTGTCCCCCCTATCTTAAAAATCTGTAGTCCAAAAATTTTGAAATAATTCATGCTTGGGAAATAAATATATAGAATATAAGAGGAATAATATTTAATAATTTGATACCGGATTATACGCAACATAAAAAGCTTCAAATATGCAAGCAAAATGCTTAAATTATGCACCAAAAGTGTCAAAATATGCAATTTTAAATAATGCTAATTATTATTTTAGGAAAAAATGAAGAGATCTCAAAAAAAGAAAACCTTTGAATGAAAATATCAAAAAGTAGAAGTTTGAGATTATATTTGGGAAAAACACCGAAACCAGGTCCGGTCATAGGAAATATTATCGAAACATCGTGGAATTTTTAACATCTCTTGTTGTTTGAATATTGAAGAATTCCACAAAGTAACGGTTAGAAATGTCAATTATATTCAGTTTTCAAAAGTTAGTTCTCCACCGCATTATCAGACTTCGCAGACAAGCAAGATACGTCACGTTCAGCCCCAAAGGCTTAGGCTTCGATAACATAAATCGCTCTTTCGCCACCAACGACCCCTTTAACGTCTCAAATTAATGTAGTACTCGTGTAACGGCGACAAGTGACAATATTACGAACCCTCTAAGTAAGTCGATTCTGTGGGGGTCGCCCCGACGATTTGCAGAAACATTCAATTATCACCCGGTCGGACCGACGGGCCGCGCCGCGAATGTTCCCCCGCGATAACAACCGGAACACATCTTGAATTTATATTGGATGCAGTCGCGAAGGGTTGGCCCCCGCATTAAAAACCAAATCGACGCCCTGTTAAATCGCTCGAGGAATATCGCCGTGAATGCGAGTATTTTTTTAATATGTTCCCGT
This sequence comes from Dastarcus helophoroides, assembly GCA_028583605.1. Classification (NCBI taxonomy): domain Eukaryota; kingdom Metazoa; phylum Arthropoda; class Insecta; order Coleoptera; family Bothrideridae; genus Dastarcus; species Dastarcus helophoroides. The sequence continues at coordinate 12,737,032 of CM053337.1, read as the reverse complement.
AGATGAAATCGCATTATTAACTTTCGGAACGAATTGCATTATATATAAACCTTTCCATCAAGTCGAGCAAAGTTCAACAGAATCTATTTAACCGAGATCACGAACAAGCTAAATAACCGACTTAATTTACATAAAATATAGAGTTTACATCTATTTCAGCTCTATTCAATTAATCATCGGTTTGGGTCGTAGCTTTAATTTCCTCCCAATCTCATGCGGCACGATCGTCTCACGTGTTTTTCCCCGGCGAGCCTCGTTTATTTCGGAAGCATACGAGTTTATAAAACTGAAAAACCGACGGAATCTCTTTCGTCTGTTAATATTATCATTTTACGCCGCTAAAGTGGCCGTTGAAAGACGTAACAACTGGTTCGATTCTCTTTCAAGCAGAAATAACGTCTCGCAGTCTACCATAATTTATTACCCGTTAAAGTATTTAACGGGGCCCGTTCGCGCTCGCTTTGTTGGTTTTGACAAAAATCGAAATTATTTACGATCGCGCTCTCTCGAGTATAAATATCGAGTAATTTCGCCGTGGAATATGAGTTTTAATGGGGGCCGGTAAACGGCCGCCGATTAAAATCGCAGAGGTCTTAACGACTCCGGAGCTCGAGGACATTTTGTCATTTGCGGACAACATAAAGCGGCATTATCGTTTTTAAAAGCCACATTAGTGTAAATTTCGATCTTTGCGCGAACGATTAAGGCTGATTCAAGGCGAAAACCGCTGGCAAGCGATTATTTTGAAAAATGCGCCAAAAAAAAAACGAAGAGACGGCGAGAAAGTGGGCACGAGTCGTTACGGAGGCAATCAAATGAGTCGAAACGGCATTAACAAGTGCGATAATTCTTATTTAATATGACTTTTAATTATGCCAGTGCGGATAAATTGTCGGACGTCCATAATATGCTTATGATGTTAGCTAAATTGTAGAATGCCGTTCGGATTCTATTTGGGTGGCCAAACGCTTATAAATATCTTTGTGGAACTCATAACATGTTTAAATCGAGCATAATAGACGTTATTCTCCTCATTCTTAACGTAGCGTAGTCAAGCTGAAATATAATCGCACTTTCATACGAGGGCGCTTTGAAAAATTCCAAAGCTGCCTACCTACGATGTTCGATTGATTCCAATTTTTTTGCTACAAGTTTTATTTCACTCATTTTCGTAATTCTTCAGATGTGATTTGGGGAACGAAAAAATATCCACAACAATAAGAGTGATATTCCTTTTTATACGATAAAAAGAAATATATATCACTCTTCGGTTTTTATCCAAAGACATTTTCAATAAAGGGGCACCAAAGTTTAAGTCCAAAAAAATTTAAAAACTTTCTTATAAGCCTTTGGGCTTCTTTTTCATTCTTTACACAGAGTTTGCTCTGTGTAAAGTATAAAAGAAAAAGTTAAGTTCTAAGCGGGATGGAAAAAGATATTTAATTAAATATTCAACAAATTTTAAATTAAAAGTTGCTTAGAAAAAAACTTCAGAGACTAATCTGAAATAATCCATGTTAACAAACGGTCATATCAATAATATATTTTCATTGTTGGGAATAATAATGTAATTGGGGGGCTGAGGGGGGCATAGTTAAGTGAGGTATCAAATGAAAGTGCTTCGTTTGCACATTCCTAATCTATTTTATTTCTCATTTTATCTTTTATATTTTTGACTTATGATCAAAAATATGACTTTAGTACCCCTATCTTCAAAATATGCGATCCAAAAAAATTTAAAATAATTAATATTAACAAGCAGCCATATGAATATTATATTTTCATTTTTATGGAATCGAAATTGTGGTTAATAATGTAATGGGGGGCCGAGGGGGGGCATGGTCAAGTGGGGTGTCAAATGAAAGTGCTTCGTTTGCACATTCCAAATCCATTTTATTTTTTATTTTATTCTGCCTAATTTTTGAGTTATGCTCAAAAATATGTCTTTGGCCCCCTATCTTAAAAATTTGCAGTCCAAAAAATCTGAAATAATCCATGCTAAGAAACAGTTATATCAATATTATATTTTCATTGGTAGGGATTTGAAATTGTGGATAATAATGTAATGGGGGGCCGAGGGGGGCATGGTCAAGTAAGGTATCAAATGAAAGTGCTTCGTTTGCACATTTTAAAACCATTTTAATTTTTATTTTATTTTGTATAATTTTTGAGTTATGATCAGAAGTATGTTTTCAACCCCCTATCTTAAAAATATGCGGTCCAAAAAATTTGAAATAATTCATATTAACAAACAGCCATATAAATATTTTATTTTTATTGAAATTAGGGATAATAATGTAAGGGGGGCCGAGGGGAGCACGGTCAAGTGTGGTATCAAATGAAATTGCTTCTTTTGCACATTCCAAAACCATTTCCTTTTTTATTTTATTTTTTATTTATTTTTTTAGTTAAGATGAATATTATGTCTTTAGCCCCCTTGTCTTAAAAATTTGGAGTCCAAAAAATCTGAAATAATTCTAGCTAACAAACAGTCATATGAATATTATATTTTCATTGCTGGGACTTCGAAATTGGGGATAATAATATAATGGGGGGCTCGGGGGGCATGGTCAAGTAGGTTATTAAACGAAAGTGCTTCGTTTGCACATTTTAAAACTATTTTAATTTTTATTTTATCTTGTATAATTTTTGAGTTATGATCAGAAGTATGTTTTTAACCCCCTATCTTAAAAATATGCGTTCCGAAAAATCTGAAATAATTCATATTAACAAGCTGCCATATGAATATTATATTTTCATTGTTGGGAATTTGAAATTGGGGATAATAATGTAAGGGGGGCCGAGGGGGGCACGGTCAAGTGTGGTATCAAATGAAAGTGCTTCGTTTGCACATTCTAAATCCATTTTATTTTTTATGTTATTCTGTATAATTTTTGAGTTATGATCAAAAATATGTCTTTGGCCCCCTATCTTAAAAATATGCGGTCCAAAAAATTTGAAATTATTCATGCTAGGAAGCAGTCATATAAATATATTTTTATTGTTAGGAATTCGGAATTGGGGATAATAATGTAATGGGGGGCCCGAGGGGGACATGGTCAAGTGAGGTATCAAACGAAAGTGCTTCGTTTGCACATTCTAGAATCATTTTTATTTTAATTTAATCCTATATAATTTTTAAGTTAGGGCCAGAAGTATATTTTTAACCCCCTATCTTAAAAATATGCAGTCCAAAAAATCTGAAATAATGCATGCTAAGAAACAGTCATATGAATATTATTTTTAACTGTCAGGGATTCACAATTGGCGATAATAATGAAATGGGGGGCCAAGGGGGGCATAGTCAAGTGAGGTATCAAATAAAAGTGCTTCGTTTGCACATTCCAAGACCATTTTGTTTTTCATTATATCCGGTATAGTATTTGAGTTATGATGAATAGTATGTCTTTAGGACCCCTTATCTTAAAAATTTGCAGTCCAAAAAATCTGAAATAATCTAAGTTAAAAAACAGCTATATAAATATTATATTTTTATTGTTAGGGATCCGAAATTGATGATAATAATGTAGTGGGGGCCGAGGGGGGCATGGTCAAGTGAGGCATCAAACAAAAGTGCTTCATTTGCACACTCTAAAACCATTTTAATTTTTATTTTATTCTGTATAATTTTTTGATTATGATCAGAATTATGTTTTTAACCCCCCATCTTAAAAATATGCAGTCCAAAAAATCTGAAATAGTCCACGCTAAGAAACCAGTCATATGAATATTATTTTAAACTGTCAGGGATTCAAAATTGGTGATAATAATGAAATGGGGGGCCAAGGGGGGCATATTCAAGTGAGGTATCAAATGAAAGAACTTCGTTTGCACATTTAAAAACTATTTTATTTTTTATTTTATTTCGCATAATATTTGAGTTACCATTAAAAATGTGTAAAATATATCTTTCTTCCCCTCTATCTTACAAATATGCAGGCCCAAAAAATCTTAAATAATTCATGCTAACAGATACTCACGTAAAAATTATATGTTCATCGCCAGGGGTGCGAAATCTAGGATATTAATATAATGGGGGGCTGGGGGGGACATAGTCAAGTGATATATCAAATGAAAGTGCTTCGTTTGTACATTCTAAAACCATTTTAATTTTATTTTATCTTGTATAATTTTTGAGTTATGATCAGAAGTATGTTTTTAACCCCCTATCTTAAAAATCTGTAGTCCAAAAATTTTAAAATAATTCATTTTTTTTTTTTTTTGTTAAGTTGATACCTCGAGTCAACTAAACAAGTTGGTTGTTTACTTAGTTATTTAGTTGACTGGAGAATCACAATGGGCCTTCATAAGAAAAAACGTGGGATTTTGTGTTAGAACCCGCTTTGCTTATCTACCACATTAAAATCACATTTTAGCTCAAAATTGGAGTTTTATAGAAATTTTGACTTTTTTGAAATGTCGATTTTAATTTGAAAATTTTTCGAATAATTTCGTATTTAATTTTGAAAGTAATCACAATGTTTTCCCGGAACGTCCTTAAGAACCTATCGACAGAACGTATTTTAGGTATTACTCGTCGCAAGGAAAATGATTTTTTCTGGAACAGGAACTCATCACTCCTGAGACGTCCTTTTTCTCTTGCAATTTCGGGCGAATCCCCCAAGCGCATATCAAAGACAGAATACCATTTAATTTAATTAAGAACCCAAATCTGCCTAATCAGTCTTCATCTGCCCCTTTTCGCATTTAAATTTGCCAAATTAAATCGGAGTTGGAAAAAGGCGATACGGCACGAACGCCGTCTCTTTCCGTCCCCCGTACTGGTAGACAAAGACCCACATCTGTCGGCATGTGTCGTAACCTAGAGCTAGTTTACACATATAGGAGGTCCCTTCGGCAAATTAATGTGCTTTACATCCTTAATTGGTGGTCGGACTACGAGCTGTGTGGCCTCTGTCCGTCTTACTCTGGCCAGCGCCCTCGGACGTGACTCTGTCTTCGTCTGGCGTGTGGGTAGGCCCCGGCCACGGCATCTTAGACACAACCGTGGACAAATATTAGATAAACGCCGACTTAATGGGGCCTTTTTGTTTAAACATAAGCTTTAATGATCGCCTTTTTTTCGATAGGTAAAAATTTTCGACTTGATTCCATTGTGAACGGTTTTTTTTTATTGCATACCGGGTCGTTCCACTTTTTTAATTAGTGGTTCCGTTTACTCCTGCGGTTTAAGCTATTTGAAACGTATTATTAGATTGGGGCCCTCGAGCGACGACAGCTCGAAATTGGAATTATTTGCAAATTATTCGCGATTTTGCTACTTTCAACATACACGTATCTGTAGACTTTATATGAGTCTGAAGATCCGTAATTGCGTTGCAGATCGGTAATTGCGTTGCAGATAAGCAAATTTGCGGATAAAAAAAATAGCTTTCAATTTATCTAGAAATCCGAATTTTTTCCAAAATTTTAATTTTTTTGTTTAAACCCGCATATGTTTTTTTTGTAAAAAATAGTTTTCGAAAAACAAAATAATTAAGAAAATTCTATTTTTTCTTCAAGTTTGGAGTTTTTTGTTTGTGTTTATTAATTTTATTTAACATTTGGAGTTTTTCTTGACATTAAATAACATTCGAAGGTACAAAATATTTATACGATCTATTGTTTTTTTTTTGAAATTTTGTCTTTTTTTACATAATTGCAAATACACCATTTCAATATCTTTTCATCAAATTCCCATTTTCAGCTAAAAATTTCGAGTTTTTTTTATAAAGTTAAATTTTTTATCAAATATTCGTGTAATTCGCAAAATTTTCAATTTAGGCTTGTTATTTTTGTATTAATAATCAGATCTTTAATTGATCAAACCTAGTTGACTACTAAGTTTGACCAATAAGTTATGACGAAGAGTATGTCTTTAGCCCCCTTCTTTAAAAATTTGCAGTCCAAAAAATCTGAAATAATTCTAGTTAACAAACAGTCATATGAATATTATATTTTCAGTGTTGGGGATTCGAAATTAGGGATTATAGTGTAATGGGGGGCTCGGGGGGGCATGATCAAGTAGGGTATCAAATGAAAGTGCTTCGTTTGTACATTCCAAAACAGTTTTGTTTTTCGTTTTATAAAGTATAATTTTTAAGTTATGATGAATAGTATGTCTTTAGCCCTCTTATCTTAAAAGTTTGCAGTCCAAAAAATATGAAATAATTCTAGCTAACAAACAGTCATATGAATATTATATTTTCATTGTTGGGGATTTGAAATTGGAGATAATAATGTAATGGGGGGCTCGGGGGGGCATGGTCAAGTGGGGTATCAAATGAAAGTGCTTCGTTTGCACATTCCAAAACCATTTTATTTTTCGTTTTATCCGCTATAATTTTTGAATCATAATGTGTTTTTAGCCCCCTTATCTTAAAAATTTTCAGTCCAAAAAATCTGAAATAATTCTAACTAACAGACAATCATATGAATATTACATTTTCATTGTTGAGGATTCAAAATTGGGGATAATAATGTAGTGGGGGGCCCGGGGGGCATGGTCAAGTGGGGTATCAAATAAAAGTGCTTCGTTTGCCTATTCCAAAACTATTTTGTTTTTCATTTTATCCGGTATAATTTTTAAGTTATGATGAATAATATGCCTTTAGCACCCCTTTTTTTTAAAATTTGCAGTCCAAGAATCTAAAATAACTCTAGCTAACAAACAGTCATATGAATATTATATTTTCAGTGTTGAGGATTCGAAATTGGGGATAATAATTTAATGGGGGGCTCGGAGGAGGGCATGGTCATGTGGGGTATCAAATGAAAGTGCTTCGTTTACACATTCCAAAACCATTTTGCTTTTCATTTTATCCAGTATAATTTTTGAGTTATAATGAATAGTATGTCTTTAGTCCCCTTATCTTTAAAATTTGCAGTCCAAAAAATCTTAAGTAATTCTAGCTAACAAACAGTCATATGTATATTATATTTTCATTGTTGGGGATCCGAAATTGGGGATAATAATGTAATGGCGGGTTCGGGGGGGCACGATCAAGTGGGGTATCAAATGAAAGTGCTTCGTTTGCACATTCCAAAACCATTTTGTTTTTTCATTTTATCCGGTATAATTTTTGAGTTATGCTGAATAGTATGTCTTTAGCTCGCTTCTTTTAAAAATTTGCAGTCCAAAAAATCTGAAATAATTCTAGCTAAAAAAGAGTCATATGAATATTCTATTTTCATTGTTGGGAATTCGAAATTGAGGATAATAGGCAATGGGGAGGCTCGGGGGGCATGGTCAAGTGGGGTATCAAATGAAAGTGCTTCGTTTGCACATTTCAAAACTACTTTGTTTTTCATTTTATTTGGTATAATTTTTGAGTTGTAATGAATAGTATGTCTTTAGCCCCACTATCTTAAAAATTTGCAATCAAAAAAATCTGAAATAATTCATGCTAAGAAACAGTCATACAAATATTATATTTTCATTCTTAGGGATTCGGAATTGGGGATAATAATGTAATTGGCGAGCCGAGGGGGGCATGGTTAGGTGAGGTATCAAATGAAAGTGCTTCGTTTGCACATTCCAAAACAATTTTGTTTTTCATTTTATCCGGTATAATTTTTAAGTTGTGATCAAAAGTTATTTGAAAAAAGTCAGAACTTCTAGGCGAAATTCTTAGAAAAAGACAAAATTTCTGGAAAATATCGTAATTTCTGAGATAAATTACAGTTTCTATAAAAAATCGATACTTTTAGGAAAAAAATTGAAATGCCCAGAGAAAGTCCAGATTTCTAAAAAATATCGTAATTTCTATAAAAATATCGTAATTTCTATGAAAAAATTCTCAGAAGTCGAAATTCTTAGAAAATTCGAAATTCCTAAAAAAAGTCGGAATTCCCAGAAAAATTTAGGATTTCTAAAAGATAGCGAAATTTGTGAAAAAATCGAAATTTCTAGAAAAACAACCAAAAACTCCAAGGAAAAGGTAAACTTTCTAGAAAAATTTAAAACTTCTAGATGAAATCGAAATTCCCAGAAAAAGTCGAGATTTCTAAAAATTGCACAATTTCTATTAAAAAAAAGACGAAATTACTAAAAAAAAAGTTGAAATTGTCAATAACGGTAGAAATTTTCAGCAAATGTAATTTTTGAAGAATATTGCTGTTTCTCGACAAAAAAAACTCTTAAAAAAAACCTCCACATTCCTAAGAAAAGTTGAAACTTCTAAAATATGTCCTAATTTCTGGAAAAATCGAATTTTTAAAGAAAATCGAATTTCTAAAGAAAATAGAATTTCTAAAAAAAATCGAATTTCTAAAGAAAATCGAATTTCTAAAAAATTCGAATTTTTAAAGAAAATCAAATTTCTAAATAAAATCGAAATTCTTAGAAAAACGTACAAATTTCTAGAAAAAAAGTAAAAATTTCTAGAATATGCATACACCCTGGAATTCTGCAAAATCGTATTTTGAGGGGTTTTCTTTTAATTTATAGAAACTGTTATGTGATCTTTTTCCAGGTAGTTTGTATACAGGGTGTTCAGCGAGGAATGGGACAGTGCAATATTTCAACAACAAAAGGAGCTGGATGGTGAATATGTCAAAAGGTGACACACCAAGACATTTTAATCAATACACACAGCCAACATTTCTAATGTTCAATAATAATGAGTTAGTGTAGGCGAGGAAAATCCCATGTAAAGAATTATCTTGTGGATAACAAATCTAACAAGAAAAAATCTATCTGGTTATAAGAATTTTTTAAATTGCAGGCGAAAGGTAAACAAAAAGACTTAAGTCTAAGTCTACACTAAAACCATTAGATAATCAAGACATTAGACCAAAATAGTACCATCGAAAAGACGTAAACCCATAAAAACCGTTTAATGATATCGTGCATAATCTGCGTATTTATGATACTAATTTAGTAAATCTAGAAGTCGACTTTCTCAAGCCCTCTCTCTGTCTACCGCGTTGGTATCTAGTCGGTCTTTTTTTGCCGCCTGACGTCATAAATAGTCTCTTGATGAAGACATCTTACGCTGGCAGCTCCGTGTGTGGCATTTCCCTATTTTATTCCACCAAATATTCCCGCGAGCTGATCGTCGCTTTCTATCTCCTTCTCTATCTCGTCGATCGTCGAATCCGAGTGAGACGGCGACGTCGGACTGGGTGTTATTTTCCGAGTCGTCGAAAGAACCCACTCTATATACAAATAAACGGTAGTCTTTTATCTCTTGTTCTTCGAGGGGCGTCCGGGGAATTTACCGTCTTTTTTTTTATATATCAGATGTTTGCTCACCTGTAACCAAATACGTTCGGACAAATACCAGAAAATCGAGGTGTGTCGAAGATAATGGACTTGTATTGGAACTGAGTGCTTTCTATATATACCCCGAGTTCTTAGTGTTTGTTTTTAGTTCGTAACATATGTTTACGAGCATTTTCCAAAGAATTAGTCATCAGGTAGGTAGCGGGCGCGTTTTAAAGAAATTGTTCCCACTTTTTTTAGACATTTGGGTTTTTTTTTCCATAAATTACAACACTTTTTAAAAATTACGATGATTTATAGAAATTCCGAATTTTTCTGAAAATTTCGACTTTTTTAAAGAACTTCTGTTTTCTAGGAATTTCGTTTTTTCGATAAAAATTACAATATTAAGAAATCTCGACTTTTTCTTTCTGGAAATTGGGATTTTTTTTCTAGAAATTACGAATTTTTTAGTAATAACAACTTTTCTTAAGAAATTCGACTTTTCATGGCGATGTTTTCTAGAAATTGCGATGCCTTTTACAAAATTCGACCATGTCTTAGGAATTTCGGGTTTTTCTAGAAATTACGATTTTTATCAAAAATTACGATATTATTTAGAAATCTGAACATTTCTTAGAAAAATCGAATTTTTTCCAAAAATTACAATATTTTCTAGAAATTACTATATTTTTTAGAAATTACGATATTTTTTAGAAATTACGATATTTTTTAGAAATTCCAACTTTTTCTTAGAATTTCAACTTTTTTAGAAACTTCGTCTTTTCTAGGAATTTCGTTTTCTCTATAGAAATTACAGTATTAAGAAGTCTCAACTTTTTTTTTCTGGAAATTCGGATTTTTTGTAGAAATTACGAAATTTTTTAGAAATTCCAACTTTTCCTGGTAATTTCGAATTTTCCCGACGATGTTTTCCAGAAATTACGATGCCTTTTAGAAAATTCGACTTTTGCTAAGAATTTTATCTAAGAAATTTCGGTTTTTGTTTCTATAAATTACGATTTTTAACAAAAATTAGGATATTGTTTACAAATCTGAACATTTCTTAGGAATACCGACTTTTTTCTAGAAATTCGGATATTTTTAGAAATTACGATATTTTTTAGAAATAACGATATTTTTTAGAAATTCCAACTTTTTCTAAGAATTTCAATTTTTTTAGGAACTTCGTCTTTTCTAGGAATTTCGTTTTTTCTATAGAAATTACAATATTAAGAAGCCTCAACTTTTTCTTTCTGGCAATTAAGATTATTTCTAGAAATTACGACATTTTTTAGAAATTCCAACTTTTTCTAGGAATTTCGAATTTTCCCGAAGATGTTTTCCAGAAATTACGAAGCCTTTTAGAAAATTCGACTTTTGCTAAGAATTTTATCTAAGAAATTTCGATTTTTGTTTCTAGAAATTACGATTTTTAACAAAAATTAGGATATTGTTTACAAATCTGAACATTTCTTAGGAATACCGACTTTTTTCTAGAAATTAGGATATTTTTAGAAATTACGATATTTTTTAGAAATTACGATATTTTTTAGAAATTCCAACTTTTTCTAAGAATTTCAACTTTTTTAGGAACTTCGTCTTTTCTAGGAATTTCGTTTTTTCTATAGAAATTACAATATTAAGAAGCCTCAACTTTTTCTTTCTGGCAATTAGGATTATTTCTAGAAATTACGACATTTTTTAGAAATTCCACCTTTTCCTAGGAATTTCGAATTTTCCCGAAGATGTTTTCCAGGAAATTACGATGTCTTTTAGAAAATTCGACTTTTGCTAAGAATTTTATCTAAGAAATTTCGATTTTTGTTCCTAGAAATTACGATTTTTCCAAAAATTACGATATTGTTTACAAATCTGAACATTTACTTAGAAATATTCTCTGTAATTTATTTGCGAAGTATTCAAAAAAAAAAAATTTCTTAGAAATACCGACTTTTTTCTAGAAATTAGGATATTTTTAGAAATTACGATATTTTTTAGAAATTACGATATTTTTTAGAAATTCCAACTTTTTCTAAGAATTTCAACTTTTTTAGGAACTTCGTCTTTTCTAGGAATTTCGTTTTTTCTATAGAAATTACAATATTAAGAAGCCTCAACTTTTTCTTTCTGGCAATTAGGATTATTTCTAGAAATTACGACATTTTTTAGAAATTCCAACTTTTTCTAGGAATTTCGAATTTTCTTGAAGATGTTTTCCAGAAATTACGATGTCCTTTAAAAAATTCGACTTTTGCTAAGTATTTTATCTAAGAAATTTCGATTTTTGTTTCTAGAAATTACGATTTTTACCAAAAATTACGATATTGTTTACAAATCTGAACATTTCTTAGGAATACCGACTTTTTTCTAGAAATTAGGATATTTTTAGAAACTACGATATTTTTTAGAAATTACGATATTTTTTAGAAATTACAACTTTTTCTAGGAATTTGGATTTTTTAAGGAATTTCGTCTTTTTTAGGAATTTTGACTTTTCTCGACGATGTTTTCCAAAGGAATGTCGTTTTTTCTATAAATATTACAATATTAAGAAATCTCTTTTTCTAGAAATTAGGATATTTTCTAGAAACTAGGAAATTTTTTTTAGAAATTCCAACTTTTTCTAGGAATTTCGAATTTTCTCGACAATGTTTCCCAAAAATTACGATGCCTTTTAGAAAACTCTACTTTTTCTAAGAATTTTGTCCCAGGAATTTCGATTTTTTTTCTAGAAATTACGATTTCGCCCAAAAATTATGATATTTAGAAATTTCAGCTCGACTTTTTTTATAAAGATTACGACGATTTTTTTAAAATTAGACTAATTCGAAGATTGATCGAATCGAATAATTTAGATTTATTCATTTTTTATTCGAGTCGATTAATCGATACGAACAATTCAAATCAATTAGTATTCTGAATAATTAGAATTGATGAATTGATTTTAAGAATTCCAATCGATTCATGATTTAAACAATTCGAATCAATTAATCGATTGAAATATTCTTTCGCTGCCTGATTTTCGCAAATATCGAACAAATTGAAACATATTTCATTTTTTCGGACGAATAAAATCATATTTCGGGAGCATGTCACGTAAATCGTGAAAACTTTAAAACTCAATTCGCTAGAACATCGAAGTTCAGCGTGACGTACCGTTTCGAAAGTAACGTCCAATCGGACGCCCATTTTTCGCACGAAATCGTCTAGTCCTGGCAATTTGGTCGCTTTATTGTTCCACTGTACGAAGTGTATAATGACTTTATACACATGCACGAAACGTATCGTGACAATACGCGGGGTCCGAGATAATTAACCGTTCGATAATCCAACAACAACGCTGCTTTTCAACCGGGGTGCATTTCGTCCTCGTTCGGTTTGTGCATGGCGAACCGTAGATGTCACTATGAGCGCAAAATTGAATTTTATAAATACTGGAATCGACACAAGGATTAGAATAATTGGAGATGCAAGGATTAGAATAATTGAAAGCGATTCTAATGCGAATCAATTCCGAAATTCGAATAATTTAAATCGATCGAAAGATCGGTTCAGCTCAGATGAGTTGAAGAAATCGAAGGGTTTCAATTAAGCGATTAAGTATAACAGTCGATTCTAAGATTTGAATAATCTAATTCGATTGAAACATTGAAGTAAATCAAATCGATTCACGAAGTCAAATCGTTTTAAGAGATAAGCACTAGAATCGATTGAAGGATTAATATAATTCGAATCGATTCGTGAATTTGTATAATTCGAATGAACCCAATAATCCGAAACGAATAATTCAAACCGAAGAGTTGAGTTCAGATTAGTTCAAGAAATTCAAAGGTTTTGGTTATTCGAAACCGATTTATTAAAAATTCGATTCAATCGATCGAAAGATCGACTCGGCGTAAACCAGTTGATAAATCGAAAGGTTTCGATGTACATCTGTTCAGTTTAGATTATCGAATAGTTTTGATCAATTTGGGTCGATTCATCAAAGATTCGATTAAGTACAACAATCGATTCTGAAATTTGAATAACCTAACTCGACTTAAACATTGGAATTATTAAAATCGATTTACGAAATCACATCGATTCACGAAGTCAAATCCATTCACGAAATCAAATCCATTCACGAAGTCGAATCAATTTAGGGATTAAGCATAAGAATCGATTGAAAGATTAAAATAATTCGAATCGATGTTAGAATTTGCATAATTCGAATAAACCCAATCATCCGGATCGAATAATTCAAATCGATACAAACATCTTGAATCGTTTTACGAATTCGAACATAATTGGAATCAAGTCAAAGATTATAATCTAAATTGGAATAATTCAAATGGATTCACGAGGTCAAATCGATTCATGAGGTCAAATCGATTGACGAAGTCGAATCGATTTAAAGATTAAGCACTTGAATGGTTGATATAATTCGAATCGATTCGTGAATTGCATAATTCGAATGAACACAATATTCCGGATCGAATAATTCAAATCGATACAAAGAGTTTGAATCGCTTTACGAATTCGAACATAATTGGAATCGAGTCAAAGATTATGATCTAAATTGGAATAAGTCAAATCGATTCACGAGGTCAAACCGATTTACGAGGTCAAATCGATTCACGAAGTCGAATCGATTTAAGGATTAAGCACTAGAATCGATTGAAAGGTTGATAGAATTCGAATCGATTCGAGAACTTGCATAATTCGAATGAACACAATATTCTGGATCGAATAATTTAAATCGATACAAACAGTTTGAATCGCTTTACGAATTCGAACATAATTGGAATCGAGTCAAAGATTATAATCTAAATTGGAATAATTCAAATCGATTCACGAGATCAAATCGATTCACGAAGTTGAATCGATTATAAGAATTAAGTACTAGAATCGATTGAAAATGGTTGATATAATTCGAATCGATTCGTGAACTTGCATAATTCGAAGGAACACAATAATCCGGATTGAATATTTCAAATCGATACAAACAGTTTGAATCGCTTAACGAATTCGAACATAATTGGAATCGAGTCAAAGATTATAAACTAAATTGAGATAATTCAAATCGATTCACGAGGTCAAATCGATTCACGAGGTCAAATCGATTCACGAAGTCGAATGGATTTAAGGATTAAGCACTAGAATCGATTGAAAGGTTGATAGAATTCAAATCGATTCGTGAACTTGCATAATTCGAATGAACCCAATAATCGGGATGGAATAATTCAAATCGATACAAACAGTTTGAATCGCTTTACGAATTCGAACATAATTGGAATCGAGTCAAAGATTATAATCTAAATTGGAATAATTTAAATCAATTCACGAGGTCGGATCGATGTAAGGATTAAGCACTAGAATCGATTGAAAGGTTGATATAATTCGAATTGATTCGTGGACTTCCATAATTCGAATGAACCCAATAATCGGGATGGAATAATTCAAATCGATACAAACAGTTTGAATCGCTTTACGAATTCAAACCTAATTGGACTCGATTATAATCTGAATCAATCCCGAGATCCGAATAATTTAAATCAAATCGAATGATCGGTTCCACTCGGATCAGTTTCAGAAATCGAAGGGTTTCGATTTAGATATGTTCAGTTCACGAAATCGCAACATTTTGATCAATAATCGATTCTGAGGTTTGAATTATTTGATTCGACTGAAACATTGAAGTGACTCAAATCGATTCACGAGGTCAAATCGATTCACGAGGTCAAATCGATTCACGAAGTCAAATCGATTTAAAAAGTATGTACTAGAATCGACTGAAGGATTAATATAATTCGAATCGATTCGTGAATTTGCATAATTGAAATGAACCCAATAATCTGGATGAATAATGATTCAAACAATTTCACTTGATTTACGAATTCAAACATAATTAGGATCAAGTCAAAGATTATAATTTGAATCAATTTCGAGATTCGAATAAGTTAAATCGATCGAATGATCGATTCAACCGTGAAAGATTAATATAATTCGAATCGATTGGTGAATTTGCATAATTCGAATGAACCTAACAAGCCGAATCGAATAATTTAAATCGAAGGATTTCGATTTAGATTCTGTTCAGTTCAGATTAGTTCAAGAAATTCAAAAGTTTTGATTAATCGGAACCGATTTATTAAAAATTCGATTCAATCAATCGAAAGTCGAATCGATTTAAGGATTAAGCACTAGAATCGATTGAAAGGTTGATATAATTCGAATCGATTCGTGAATTGCATAATTCGAATGAACACAATATTCCGGTTCGAACAGTTACGAACACGAACGTAATTGGAATCGATTCGTTAGAATCGAGGGTCGATTCGAGAGCGTCGAATCTTACGAATTCGAATGTAAATCGTAAAACTCGTGAACGCGCGATGCATCCTTGAATTCCGAAACTAGGAAACTGTTCGTCCGTAAGAAATATTTTACAATTATGCCCCATATGTAGTAAATGGAGGTCATCTAGTCGCCCATAGAGAAGTAACGATCTCGACTTGCACAATCTTCGTTAAATTGCACATAATTGACATGTTTATTATTTTATACCGCGTCTAGTTACAATTAGGTTTGAATTACACTCGTACGGCGTTTCTCGAGAAGCATCTGTCACGGACGTTCAGCTGTCTAATTCATTTTTTTTTTCCACAACTCACTATACGACGTTGTGACTCTTTATGGCGATTTCTTTTTTTTTGCGAGGTGGGTGGGCATTTAATATAGATGTAATATGCCGGCGTCTGACGGGATTTTTCATTCGAGTTTTAACAGCGGGAGCTACTAATTATCTTCGTGTGGCTCGTTTTAATAATCGAATATGTTAATTGAGCGCTTATCGATCAAATTCGATCTGCGCTAGAACTACCCTCGAATTCCGTAATTCTGTTTAATTAGATCGCGCATTATACAAATCGTCTCCAGATCCTTAAGCGAGTCGAATCATTAAAGTGTTTAAATTGTCTGAATCGATTCAAATTTCTAAATCTATTCGATCTCTTCAAACGATTTTTCGATCGTTTCAAATTATCCGTTTGCTTCAATTTTGAATCGATTTACATGATTGCAATCATTGGAATATTTTCAATTTTTAACACAATTTGAATGACTCGAATCTTTAAATCGTTTCCAATTATTCAAATTTCTAAAATCGACTCTGAATCGATTCGAATTAATTGATTCTCTAATTCGAATTCTCGAATTGATTTGAATTATTCGAAAATTGATACACAAATCTTGTCCCGGGAAACTAAGAAAGATAAAAAACAACGATAGTTGTTATAATGCGTTTCGTTAGCCAAACTATCATCTTCAGAGAAATTGGAATCCTCAAAACTAATCCAATTCTTCAAATACTTGGACGGATCAAGTTCCTGAAGTTATTTAAATAAATTGGATTTATTCGACTTCTGAAATCGATACGAAATTATTGAATTATTTCCAATTATTCGATACTTCGAGTTTTTTAATGATGTAAACTAGGTGTAACGAACGCGAGACGTGTAAGGAGTGATTTATAGATCATACGAGAATGTTATCGCGAAGTGACTCAGGCCACACCATCTAGAAGATTTTAGAAACTTCCGAAGCAAGTGTCTGATTTAAATATGCAG
The DNA here is from genome assembly GCA_028583605.1 of Dastarcus helophoroides. Taxonomy (NCBI): domain Eukaryota; kingdom Metazoa; phylum Arthropoda; class Insecta; order Coleoptera; family Bothrideridae; genus Dastarcus; species Dastarcus helophoroides. The sequence continues at coordinate 12,720,217 of CM053337.1, read as the reverse complement.
GTTCTGTATTTAGTAATTGTTATTCGTTGCTGTTTTACGTTCTGTCTCCTTGTCGAAATAAAGTGCTTAAATTCACGGCACTTTATAAATAAACCTAACACTTAACGCGAGATTAAACTGGAGATTTATAAATGTAGGCAATGATGCCTAATACACAATACATAAGTCTGTATACAAAGTTTAAAAACACCCGAAGAAGTTTAATAAGTGGCATCAAAGGTTCTGTTTTCAATTATGACCCCCCGTGTGCATCAAGCGCTTCCCAGCGATAAATAGAAGACCATTGTCGAATAATGGGACATTTAAAAGGAAATCCATTCGATTATTTGACAAATGCTCTACCATTTAAGTGAAATATTGCCGTTTATAACACAATAACCATCTCTCCGCAACTGTCAAATATCGACTTTTAAATAATGACCGCAGTCAAAACGGCGATTGTGTCAATATCTATTCCGGGGTCCTCTACTGATCGAACGAGGCCTACCGGTTAGTTGGGAATTAAATCGGACAAAGACACCAACAGCCGATGGATCGTGGCGGAACGAGGAAAGGGCATTTGGTGGATTAGACCCACCACGGAGCCGGTGACACTGCGGACATATGGGGCATCGCCGTCTAATCTCCCTAGAATGTTAATGATTTCATCTCGTAGTCTAATCGTTCCTGATAACTAGCCAACGCAAGTCGCTCGTATGTTTGGGTCGCCCCCAAGTTTAGAACTTTCGTTGCACTTTACCTGAACGACGATGTTCTTAAAATTCAACTGTTTACCCTCTTTAATATGTATTGTTTCATCCAATTGAGTTATCTATCTATTAATTCTTTTTTTTTTCAGGGATTAGCTGAGACACATCTACGTCATAGGAGCTTTGTTCTTAAACATCCAAAACCTCTTTGGTGAAGCCAGGGACCTTTTTCCTAAAGTCCGAGGGTCCTTTTCACTCAAATCCACCTCTGTCGTTTGTTTTCTTTGACAAACCTAAAACATTTAATAATTTGAGGCAATCTTCTCGAAGTTTTAGTGGCCCATGGGCCCTTTAGATCCAAAACTGTTCTTGTTCTTTCTTCCAGCACACCTGATAACTGTGCGGAAAAGCATATTATGGTGCGTATCCATCGATGCTCGCGAATATCCAATACCTGTTCTCAAAATCTTTATATTATGTTAGCGAACAGTTCACGAACATCTCATGTAACATTAGGCCAACTCTTCACTCTCGTCGAACAGAACAAGGGCTTTCAAAATGCAAGAATGTGGAAAGCTATGTTCGTTTTGACTCGTTTTGTCTCTGTTTGTCTCGAAATTGCTCCGTGTCGAGTCAACTGCATGATAATGCTATAAACCCCCTTTCGAAAAATTGAGATTTTTGCATGTTTTGGAAGAAGGGGCGACCCTTTGAACTTTTTCGGTTTCCGAATCGTCTATTCTGAAACCGAACGGCTTTCCGAATCAGGAAACCTAGCCAATGTTAAATTCAATCCCTGGCCGCACACGCAAGGATTCCTGATTGAGTTTTACGTTTCATAGAAATTTGAAATCCTGATTCGGAAACCGAACGGGTTTTCGAATCAGGAACCCGTTCGATTTCCGAATCAGAAAACCCAACCGAAAGTCAAATTCAGTTGCTGACCCACCTACAATGCTTCCTGATTGGATTGTACATTTCACAGAAATTAGAAATCCTGATTCGGAAACCGAACGGGTTTTCGAATCAGGAACCCGTTCGATTTTCGAATCAGAAAACCCAACCGAAGGTTAAATTCAGTTGCTGGCCAACTGCAATGCTTCCTGATTGGATTGTACATTTCACAGAAATTAGAAATCCTGATTCGGAAACCGAACGGGTTTTCGAATCAGGAACCCGTTTTTTCGTAACTTTAAACTCCCATATCTTCCAAACCGAAAGTCGTAAGTCAATTTGGTTTTCAGATTCGGAATCTACGGGTCAAAATCTATATGATGGGGTACTTTTAAATCCCAAGTAATGACTTTTGAATTTCGACATTGGAACATTTGGTGAAAATTTCGAAACTTTAAAGGCTTATATCTCGTAAACGAATAATCATAGCTTAATTTGGTTTTTACATTCCGATTCCACGTTCCGAGAACTATGAAAATGCTATAAACTCATTTCCGAAAAATGGAAATTTTTGCATGTTTTGGAAGAAGGGGGGGGGGGAACTGTTTGAACTTTTTCGGTTTCCGAATCGACCATCCTGAAACCGAACGGGTTTCCGAATCAGGAAACAAACCTAGCTAATGTTAAATTCAGTCTCTGGCCGCACCCGCAAGGATTCCTGATTAGGTTTTACGTTTTATAGAAATTTGAAATCCTGATTCGGAAACCGAACGGGTTTTCGAATCAGGAACCCGTTTTTTCGTAACTTTAAACTCCCTTATCTTCCAAACGGAAAGTCGTAAATCAATTTGGTTTTCAGATTTGGAATCTACGGATCAAAATCTATACGATAGGGTACTTTCAAATCCCAAGTAATCTCTGGCCGCACACGCAAGGATTCCTGATTGGGTTTTACGTTTTATAGAAATTCGAAATCCTGATTGCGAAACCGGACAGGTTTCCGAATCGGAAACCCGTTCGGTTTCTGAATCAGAAAACCCAACCGAAAGTCAAATTCAGTTGCTGGCCCACCTGCAATGCTTCCTGATTCGGAAACCGAACGGGTTTTCGAATCAGGACCCCGTTCGGTTTCCGAATCGGAAACCTAACCGAAAGTCAAATTTAGTTGCTGGCCGCACCTTCAAATCATTCCTGATTGGATTGTACATTTCACAGAAATTAGAATTCCTGATTCGGAAACCGAACGGGTTTTCGAATTAGGAACCTGTTCGGTTTCCGAATCAGGTAACCTAACCGAAAGTCAAACTCAGTTCCTGGCGCCGCACATCCAATGATTCCTAATTGGATTGTATATTTCACAGAAATTAGAATTCCTGATTCGGTTTCCGTTCGGTTGCCGAATCAGGAAACTGAACTGTTCGCGAACTGTTATCCGGTGGATAGGCGTCGTTACATCATGTGCATTTCGACCACATGGCATCGCAGAGAAGATTTAGGCAGCGCATAACCTCAAAAAGATACCAGAGAACCTTGATGAATGTTCCAATCAATAAACAATTCATTAGCGTCAGAAATATTCGATTCTGGGTTAAGCTAAGCAGATGAAAAAATGCCGTTAATTACGTAAATGCGACAACTTCCTCTGTTTCTCCGATTTGTCCATCGGCTTTATGGCAGAAATTATCTCTAATGCTTTCGGAATTCTCGATTAATTCGGCTGTTTTTTAATAAATATGCGTAATTAAGACGACTTTGGTGGTCCGATCTTCGCCACCTGTACAAAAAATAAACGCATTCACAACTAATGAAGGCGTCCATTTATTTTTAAGTCTGCGCCACTCTGTTTTCTCTGCGACCGGCGGTCGAAGCGTTTCGAATTATTCCGAAACTTTCAATTAGATTGACGTAAATTTGTTTGGATTATCGCAGCTTGCCAATTTCATAAATGGCGCGCATATCTTCCACGAAGTTGGAAATTTTGACAGGTCACGTCAAAAATTTTCGATTTTCGATGTTTGCTAAATTGTCTATTAAAAGTGAGAACTATCGTACAAAATGCGAAGGATATTGTTTCCCACATCTGATTTTAATGTGAATATATTTTCATTGAGAAGTTCCTTCAGAGGGATGGGTTTATGGGTGATTGTTTAATAAATATCGGGGATATTTTGAACTTACTTTCGTCCAAAGCATGAATAAAAGTCCAAATGATTGGAATTTTACAAGGTTTTTTGGCCTAATGTATGTTTTTCATGCTATTTTTAGATAAGCTAATATCGAATTGTACTACTACTATTTTCTGGATAAGACTTATTAGTATGAAGCTATCGCCAGATAAACTAGCATTATCAAACGTACTAATCTGATTGATTAAAAAAGACGCATCCAAATTCATCTCTGCCAAATTTCGATCTATGCTGATTTAATTTAATGACGATGACAGCACGAAACGACACCAATATTACTGACCATTAAATGTTAAGGAACTCAGTGGGTCAAAAAATCTGCAACAGCACATTTAAAGGTCGATAAACTTTGAAGGTTAATGAACTTTTGAAAATGCAGTCCATAACTTGGCGAGAAAAATTCGAAATTTCTGATAGCACGAAACGAGACCAATCTAACTGACCTTTAAATGTTGGGGAACTTAGTGGGTCAAAAAACATGCAACAACACATTTAAAGATCGATAAACTTTGAAGATCAAGGAACTTTTGAAAATAGAGTCCAGAACTTGGCGAGAAAAATTCGAAATTTCTGATAGCACGATGATAGCACGACACAAGACCAATCTTACTGACCTTTATATGTTGGGGAACTCAGTGGGTCAAAACACATGCAACAACACATTTAAAGGTCCATAAACTTTGAGGAACTTTTGAAAATAGAGTCCAGAACTTGGCGAGAAAAATTCGAAATTTCTGATAGCACAATGATAGCACGAAACGAGACCAATCTTACAGACCTTTAAATGTTGGGGAACTCGGTGGGTTAAAAAACATGCAACAACACATTTAAAGATCGATGAACTTTAACGTTAATAAACTTTTGAAAATAGAGTCCAGAACTTGGCGAGAAAAATTCGAAATTTCTGATAGCACGAAACGAGACAATCTTACTGACCGTTAAATGTTGCGGAATCCCGGGGGTCAAAAAACATGCAACAACACATTAAAGATCGATAAACTTTGAAGATCAAGTGAACTTTTGAAAATAGAGTCTATAACTTGGCGAGAAAAATTCGAAATTTCTGAGAGCACGATGATAGCACGACACAAGACCAATCTTACTGACCTTTATATGTTGGGGAACTCAGTGGGTCAAAACACATGCAACAACACATTTAAAGGTCCATAAACTTTGAGGAACTTTTGAAAATAGAGTCCAGAACTTGGGGAGAAAAATTCGAAATTTCTGATAGCACGATGATAGCACGAAACGAGACCAATCTTACAGACCTTTAAATGTTGGGGAACTCAGTGGGTCAAAAAACATGCAACAACACATTTAAAGATCGATAAACTTTGAACGTTAATGAACTTTTGAAAATAGAGTCCAGAACTTGGCGAGAAAAATTCGAAATTTCTGATAGCACGAAACGAGATCAATCTTACTGACCGTTAAACGTTGCGCGGAATCCAGGGGGTCAAAAAACATGCAACAACACATTAAAGATCGATAAACTTTGAAGATCAAGGAACATTTGAAAATAGAGTCCATAACTTGGCGAGAAAAAATCGAAATTTCTGATAGCACGAAACGAGACCATTCTTACTGACCTTTAAATCTTGAGGAACTCAGGGGGTCAAAAAACATGCAACAACACATTTAAAGGCCGTTAAACTTTGAACGTTTATGTATTTTTGAAAATAGAGTCCAGAACTTGGCGAGAAAAATTCGAAATTTCTGATAGCACGATAATAGCACGAAACAAAACCAATCTTACTGACCTTTAAATGTTGGGGAACTCAGTGGGTCAAAACACATGCAACCACACATTTAAAGGTCGATAAACTTTGAGGAACTTTTGAAAATAGAATCCAGAACTTGGGGAGAAAAATTCGAAATTTCTGAAGATTTCCTTTAAAGAGAATTTCAAAGATTTATAAAATACCTGTATGCAACCGAACGCGAAAGTATTTTACAGTTCCTAGAGGAGCTGAAAAATTGTAATTTCGCGTGGAAGATGAAGAAGGGGTGGCAAGGGAGGAGGGCGGGTACCAGTGAGAAGGAAGAAAAGAAAAATAAATTTCTCAATTTTCGAAATCGGTTTAGTAATTAAGCTGTGAAGAACTAACAAACATACAACTGTTTGTTACTTCTTGGAAGCTTTATCATTAAACCAATTTAGACTAAATTTGAGAAAGTTGTAAATTGATAAAGAACTGACATACCTTATATTCTAAATGAAGAATAAAAGACAAAATTCTCTGGTCAAGTTTTGTCGAAACTGGTTGTGTATAGTAAATGCCTGAAGAGATAACAAACAGAATAACAAATGGACTGTCTTTTTCGTTTGACTTCAGAAAGTCTATTTGTCAATTTTCGTCGAAATCTGTTCAGTAATTAAAACGTAAAGAGATCACAAACAGACACCTTCATTTTCGTCAAAATTGCTTCTGTAATTAAGGAGTGAAGAGGTGACAAACCTGACTGTCTCATTCGTTTGATTTCAGGAACTCTATTTGCCAATTTTCGTCGAAATCGGTTCAGTAGTTAAACTGTAAAGAGGTCACAAACTGCTAGGCAACCTCCTAACTCTTTTTATTGACATGTTGACTTTTATTCTTTAATTATATACATTTATTTTCGAAATTAAGAGTTGGGACTTGTGACTATAAGAAATTGACAAATATAAGTTTTTTTTGGAATTTTCGAATATTCGGCTTTTAGTTCGAAAGCTCAAAGTTTTCAGGACTCGAAATTTTGAGATTAATTTTGAATACTTGTTTGTCATAAATTTAGTTTGTTCTTCCGCAAGACTTAGACTTTTTTTAAAATGTTGTCTTTTTCTTGAAATTTGGTTATTTTTTCGAGGTTTTGAATTAATATTCAAAATAAAAATAAACATAAAATTTTTAAATTAAAATTAGCACTTTTGCGTTTGAAATCTAACTTCTGCTAACTTTTAAGAATAAAGGTAAAAAATTCCTCAAAATGTGCAACTTCAATTATTTCCAAACTTAAATTTTTTACGAAAAAATTGAAATTTTAAGATCAACGGCAAATTTTCTGGAAGAAATAAGCGCGAATTTCAATTTTAAAGACGAGATTTTAGAAATAATTTCAGCTGTAGTTAAAAAGTTTGTGAATAAATTTAACATTTTTAGAACGGATTTTTGACACAAAAGTGCAAGGAGCAAAGGGCCGAACTTGAAAAGGGTCGAACTTTTAAATTTATACCAGAAATTTAGCGAAACCAATTACCTAATATTTAAGAGAACACACAATTTTGACTTCTAAATTCTAAACAAATCGCAGTTTTGAGGCTAAAGTCGAAAAATTGAGAAAAAAAAAAGTTTTCAGAATAAAAATTACTATTTTAACGAAAACAAAATCATTGCAGGTTTAAATTATACATTTTTTAACATGTCACCATTTCAATTTTACTGTAAAAATCTCGACCCCAATTTCAAAATCCCGGTTTTAAATCGGAATATCATGTTGGATTTTTTGCTGAAATTTTGACTTGAAATTTAAAAACTTCTAGGTTTAATTTGAAACTGCGGGATTTTAGCGAAAATTTTGAGAAAAAATCATATCCTGAAATTTTTGGAAGATTTAGGAAGTCGGGCATCAGGAATTTAAATTTGACATTTCGGGAAAAAAATTAGAATACTAAAATCAAAGTAGAATTGAAGGAAAAAAATTCACGAAAAATCGAAAATTTGACTAATAACTTCAAAAATAGAGATATTAAATGAGAAAAAGAAAATTGAAATTTAAAGAAAGAAGTAAATTTGGAATTAAAAAAAATTCCAGAGAAACTCAAATTTGCAAAAAAAAATGTAAAAAAAAACGTGTTTTTCGAGCTTGAATGAAAAATACACTACTACTTTATTCCACAGATACAACACAGAAAATTTTCTTTATTTTAAACTCGAAATTTTAGGAGAAAAAAAGAAATATTTAGAGCAATTTCCAGATAACAGTTCAAATTTCAAAGAAAAAGACAAAAATCTTGAAAACAGATTCAAGTGAAAACCTAAAATTTTAATTTGGGTTGAAATTTTGAGTATAAAGTCAATATTTTTTAGAAAATGTGGAAATTGTGAGTTTCTAATCTAATCAGAAATGAGAGATGAAGATGAGATGAAAGTTGTATGGAATTGTGTAAAGTTTAGAAAAAAAATTGAAATTTAAAAAAGAATCCAATCTTAAGTATGAAGTAAAAACTATTTTAAGTATGTAAATTCGACGAACCGAAATAAACCGATATTTTTGGTTTCGTTCCGGTTTTCGTTCTGGCGAAAATAGCGGTTTTTTTCGGTTCAGTTCCGGTTCGAAGCTCTGAAAAAAAACTAACATATTCCATAGTCTAGATGGAAAGCAAAAGATAAAATTCTCTTGTTAATTTTCGTCGAAACTGGTCGTTAGTAAAGGCGTGAAGAGATAATAAACAGGATAAAAAAATGGTCTCCTTCGTTTTACTTCAGGAAGTCTATTGGCCAATTTTGGTCGAAATCGGTTCAGTAAATAAAACGTAAAGAAATCACAAACAGACCCCTTCAATTTCGTAAAAATTGCTTCTGTAATTAAGAAGTGAAGAGATAACAAACATGACATCTGGGAAAGGACGTACGCGATTTTTATTCCAAAGATGGATGGATGGATGGACGGACGGACGGACAGACGGACGGATTGATGGATTGATGGATGGATAGGTAGGTAGGTAGATAAGGAGATAGGTAGATGGGTAGATAGATAGATAGGTAGATAGATAAATAGGTAGATAGTTAGATAGGTAGCTAGGTAGGTAGGTAGGTTGGTAGGTAGGTAAGTAGCTAGGTAGATAGGTAGCTATGTAGGTAAGTAGGTAGGTAGGTAGGTAGGTAGGTAGGTAGGTAGATATGTAGATAGCTAGATAGATAGATAGGTAGGTAGGTAGGTAGGCATCTAGGTAGCTAAGTAGGTAGGTAGATAGGTAGATAGATAGATAGATAGATAGATAGTTAGGGAGATAGCTAGATAGGTAGATAGCTAAATAGGTAGAATAGCTAGTGAATGGTATATAGATAGGTAGTGATGGTAGGTAGTAGTAGGTAGATGGTAGATAGGTAGATAGGATGGTAGGTAGATAGTAGTAGTAGAGATAGTAGATAGGTAGTAGTATAGGTAGATAGCTAGATAGGTAGGTAGGTAGAGTAGGTAATCTAGGTAGTTAAGTAGGTAGGTAGATAGGTAGTAGGTAGGTAGGTAGATAGAAGTAGATAGGTAGATAGATAGATAGTAGGTAGGTAGGGGGTCTAGAGTAGGTAGATAGGTAGATAGTAATAGTAGATAGTAGTAGAGATAGTAGATAGGTAGGTAGGTAGAATAGTAGTAGTAGATAGGTAGGTAGAGTGTAGGTAGGTAGGTAGGTAGGTAGTAGTAGGTAGATAGGTAGATAGTAGGTAGGTAGGTAGGTAGGCATCTAGGTAGTAAGTAGGTAGGATAGATAGATAGGTAGTAGGTAGAGTAAGGTAGATAGATAGATAGGTAGGGTAGATAGGTAGATAGATAGGTAGATAGGTAGCTAGGTAGGTAGCTAGGCAAATAGGTAGATAGCTAGGTAGATAGGTAGCTAGGTAGGTAAGTAGGTAGGTAGGTGGGTAGGTAGATAGGTAGATAACTAGACAGGTAGGTAGGTAGATAGGCATCTAGGTAGCTAAGTAGGTAGGTAGATAGGTAGATGGTAGATAGATAGATAGATAGTTAGGTAGATAGGTAGATAGCTAGATAGGTAGATAGTTAAATAGGTAGATAGCTAGATAGATAGATAGGTAGCTAGATAAGTAGGTAGGTAGATAGGTAGCTACGTAGGTAGGTAGGTAGGTAGATAGATAAGATAGGTAGATAGGTAGCTAGGTAGGTAGGTAGGTAGGTAGATAGATAAGATAGGTAGGTAGGTAGACAGGCATCTAGGTAGTTAAGTAGGTAGGTAGATAGGTAGCTAGGTAGATAGGTAGATAGATAGATAGTTAGGTAGATAGGGAGTAGCTAGATAGGTAGATAGCTAAATAGGTAGATAGCTAGATAGATAGATATGTAGCTAGATAGGTAGGTAGGTAGATAGGTAGCTAGATAGATAGCTAGATAGGTAGATAGATAGGTAGATAGATAGGTAGCTAGATAGGTAGGTAGATAGGTAGGTAGGTAGATAGGTAGCTAGGTAGGTAGGTAGGTAGATAGATAAGTAGATAGGTAGGTAGATAGCTAGGTAGATAGGTAGCTAAGTAGATAGTTAGGTAGGTAGACAGGCATCTAGGTAGTTAAGTAGGTAGGTAGATAGGTAGCTAGGTAGATAGATAGATAGATAGATAGATAGTTAGGTAGATAGGGAGTTAGGTAGATAGGGAGTTAGCTAGATAGGTAGATAGCTAGATAGGTAGATAGCTAAATAGGTACCTAGCTAGATAGATAGATAGGTAGCTAGATAGGTAGGTAGGTAGATAGGTAGGTAGGTAGGTAGGTAGGTAGGTAGATAGGTAGATAGGTAGCTAGGTAGGTAGGTAGGTATATAGATAGGTAGCTAGGTAGGTAGGTAGACAAGTAGATAGGTAGATAGATAGGTAGGTAGGTAGATAGGTAGATAGATAGATAGATAGGTAGATAGATAGATAGATAGGTAGATAGATAGATAGATAGATAGGTGGATAGATAGGTAGATAGGTGGGTAGATAGATAGATAGATAGGTATGTAGGTAGGTAGATAAATAGATAGATAGGTAAATAGGTAGATAGATTGATAGGTAGGTAGATAGATAGAGATAGAAATAGATAGATAGAGAGAGAGAGAGAGAGAGAAAGTGACAGAGAGAGGAGGGAGGGAGATAGAGAGGGAGAGAAAGAGAAGCGAAAAAATAAGAATAAATCTCACCAAATTTTACTAAAATCGGCCTAGTAATTAAGCGATGAGGAGATAACAAATAGAAGCCTGTTTGTTTGTTTGTCACTTTGTTACTTCTTAATCACTGAACCAATTTTTATGAAATTTAACAAGAAGAGCTTGTAAACTGACAAAGAAGTAACCTACTTTTTACCCCGTTCGGAGAGACAGAGAAGAAGAAATCCTTTTGCCAATTTTCATCAAAATTAATGTGTAATTAAAATGTGAACAGATAATAAACGAGATAAAAAAGAGACCATGTCCATTGTTTGACTTCAGGAAATCTATTTGCCAATTTTCGTCGAGGTCGGTTAAGTAGTTAAATCGTAAAGATATGACATACATACGATAATTGTCTGTTTGTTGCCTCTTCACGACCCAACAATTGAACCGATTTTGACGAAAATTGGTCTTTGTCTTCCAATATGGGGTCAGGAATATTTTCCTCTTACCCCTTTGTCGCTCTGTTCTGTTTAAGAACTTTTACACCTCACTAGTTTATTGCTGCTCTCTTCCTTCTTTGGAGATTCAGACCTTCCTTGTCCGCCTCTCTTGCGTTGCAGATCTTACTTATCTGCTCGTATCGGTACCTCTCTTGAGATTTAGACCTTTCATTTTACGCTCTGGCTTTTTCTCTCTTTTTGAAAACATCCTCTTAATGCGCGTGTGGGGGCGACTTGTTTTTCTTCAGCCTACTAGCCATTTGACCTTGCCCTCGGGAAACCACACTAAAACCCAAGGTTAGTAGACCACCTTATCTTCTTAAGACCGTCCAAGGTCTTTTAAATCTTGGATAATCTTGCGGTTCATAATCCACTACTTCCCTGAGTAATCGATTTGAATGTATTTCTGCTTTATCGAACTCTCTTCTTGCGGCTTTTTTACCGCTTCTTCTATCGTTTCAATTTGTAAATCTTCATGTATTCTTCGGTTGGTTACAAACCAGGGAGCGTTGGCTATCATCCTTAGCGTTGTGTTCTGTAATGCTTGTAGTATATTCATATTTGATTTTGCTGTATATCCCCAGCACGCTGCACCATAAGTCATTATAGGTTGCATAGCTGCTTTGTAAATTAATCGTTTATTTCTCAGACTTAGACGGCTTTTTCGGCATAGAAGCGAATAAATTCTTGTCCTTGCCTTTATTTGCGAATGCAAAAATAATATATTTCTTTAACTAATTTTCGTCGATATCGGTTCTGTAATTACGGCGTGAGGAGGTAACATACATACGCCTGTTTGTCTGTTTGTTACCTCTTCACGACTTACCAACTGAACCAATTTTGACAAAAGTTGGTACGAAGAGTCCTTGCAATGTAAGAAAGGACGTAAGCTATCTTTTTATTCTGAGGAGAAAATTAGAGAGAGACAGAGTGAGGCAGGGTGAGAAAGTCTCTTAATAACTATAGCTCCTATTCTAATTATTATTTAATTTATTGAATGCACCAAATGTCTCAAGATTTCTCATGTTTAAACATTTGTTAACCTCGTCGAATGATGTAAAAGTATGGAAGATTCTTAATATGCAGAATTATGATAATTAAAGTCATGTCAACGCCTCTAAGAACTTTTCATCGTACTATAACAACTTTATAACCAGTTAATGGGCTATTTAGCGTTTCTATAAAAAATATGCGGATATGTTTATTATGATTGTGAACGATAATTAAGCATCTGACTACTACGAACGCCAATTAAGGATAGTTATAAATGCAAATATCTATCGATGCTTGGAAGGAGGTCGTTTCTGACATTATTCAAATACATACGATGGCAATAAATCAATCAATCAGCCCCACTAGCGCATATCGCCGCGGCCGCCAGAAAAGTTTATTTAATTCCAAAAATAACGATTCTATCGGATTATTTTACATTTCTTCGGAAGTGATTTATCGCGCAACACAAACCGTCGCGGCGTGTTTATAAATGTCCCAAATCACCGTTCCCTGTCGAACGTTTTTTTCCAAATTTCAATCATTAATTGAAGTCTCCCATGTTTACGCTTTGTACATGGGGGCTTACGCAACGAACGTCCCACGTGCCCATGAAAAAATAAAAGGTGGAGAAAGGTTGAAAATTTGAAAATCTGACGCTGATTCTTTGAGGGGGAATCTGCAGTTTTCTCATTTTTCTATGCTGGGGGTTCAAACTGGACCATGTTTTACTGGTACTAGCAAATGCCGGACTTAAATCCGGTATTAATACCCTACACCCAGTGGTTCCCAACGTTCGACATTTGTGTACCCTTTCCATAATTTGTCGTTACGTGGAGTATCCCTCGTAATTCCCATTAATATACAAATGAGGAAGTGTGTTTGTCTGCTGAACGTATCAACGTATTAGAACAAAACATCATTCTGCAATCCGCATGAACTCTTTAAAGCTGTGCAAGCGTTTAGGTTTGTTACGTTTATCCAAACAATTATTGAGTCATCTGAAGCGCCCGGTGCAGCCCACCAAACTTTTCGCGTTCTACACTTTGGAAAACAACTTTGTAGTTTTTTTTCGGATTTTTTTCATTTAGATGTCAAATTCGAAAGTAAAAAAAATCAACCAGTGTAGATCGAAATTTCGATTATTAAAGTCGAAGTGTTGTCTACGAACGTGTGGTTTTCGAAATTTACGCCTAAAATGAGTTGTGCGAAACCGCGCTGGACAGTTTTTGGCTGTCGATGATTTACGGTCGAAATTTGTCGTTTAAATCAACCGAACGGCACATAGCCGGCCGTAAAGCATTCGGCAAAAGGTCGTAAACATTTATAAGTAAGTTAATAATGGTATACGCCAACATAGAGGCATTAACATGGAGAAACATGCAGTGGAAGTCGCTGGTGTATTATTTGCACACGGCTACGCCTCGTCTCTGTCGCGCAAAAAAGCCCCCTCGATGGCTCGATGTGAAAATAAAGGAGGGAAGGAACAGTTAACGTGCTTTATGTTTTATTTAACAAGTTTCTACGTGTGTGGTCCGGCCGGCACGCGAGAAACTACCGAATCGCGTTGTTGTTGATTTAGTCCTCTTCGTAGCCCGAGCTCTGAGCACATTTTCGATGGATCTGAAGGGTTCATCAACATTGGCGCTTTCTCGCCGGCGCGCACAGCTGACTTAATGGCCCACTTTCGTCAGGTGCACGATCGCGGGGGCTACTTTGCTCCCCACTTCATCTATTGCCTATCAAATATCCAGCAACGCGCGTTATACGCGAAAATGTAAAAAAAGAAGAAGAAGACGAAAATGAAGTAGAACCAGAAGACGAAGGAGAAGTAGAATAAGAAGACGAAGAAGTAGAACAAGAAGACGAAGAAGCAGAACAAGAAGACGAAGAAGTAGAATAAGAAGACGAAGAAGTAGAACAACAAGACGAAGAAGTAGATCAAGAAAACGAAGAAGTAGAACAAAACGAAGAAGTGGAATAAGAAGATGAAGAGGAAGAAGTCGTTTGATCTGACCCCGAGATTTCGCCCAAAACTGAATAATTTCAATTTCAAAATTACAGTCGAACTTTGGCATAAACGCAAACGTTCGAAAACTTTCTCAATCAAGTTTTATAAGAATTTAGACTTTTTTTACTTCAAATTTTGATTTTGGAATTTGTAAAAAATGTTCGGATTTGAAAATGTCAAGCTTTAACTCCGTATTTGAATTATAAAAGTTCAATTTGCGAGAGAAGACTGAAATAAAAAAAATGAGAATTTGAAGCTAAATTTTGAGAAATGGCCCAAAATGTAGACAAACGCAAATTTATTTTAAAAAATATTAAATATTTGCGTTTAAAATTCTACTAAAACTCAAATATTGATAAAATCTCGTATATTTAAATAGTTCCTTCCAAAGCTCTTCAATGGGGTTGAAGTTGGGACTTTAGCCGGACTTTTTCTTCAATATTGAATGAATTTTCGTGTTATCCTTGGAGGACACGCCACTGTGACAAGTAATCACATAAATATTACATTTTCGCTGCCATAAAGTCCATTAAAGGAGTCAACACTATGAGGGGGCAAAGGGGGGGCATGATCGAGTGGGGTGTCATATGAAAGCGCCTTACTTGCCTATTCTAAAATTGTTTTTCTTTTAATTTTAGGCCCAATAGTTTTAAAGTTATGGTCGTAAATATATAATTTTCCGATAAATGAGTCAAAACTATCAGGGGGCTAAGGGGGGGCATGGTTGAGTGGGGTGTCATATAAAAGCAATTTACTTGCTTATTTTAAAACTGTTTTTCTTTTAATTTTAGGATTAACGATTTTTAAATTATGGTCGTAGATGTATAATTCCCCCTCTCTTTCTGCCTTATATGTAGACACAAAAACTGAAAAAAATTATATCAAAAAATAATCGGATAAATATTACACTTTCGCTGTCCTAAAGTCCGATAAAGGGGTCAAAACTATGAGGGGGCTAAGGGAGGGGCACAATTGAGTGGGGTGTCATATGAAAGCGCCTAACTTGCCTATTCTAAAACTGTTTTTCTTTTAATTTTAAATCTAATAGTTTTTGAGTTACGGTCGTAAATATATAATTTTTCTTCTCTTTCAGCATGGTATGTGGACAAAAAAATTTATATCGACAAATAATCATATAAATTTTACATTTTCGCTGCCATAAAGTCCATTAAAAAAGTTAACACAATGAGGGGGCAAAGGGGGGCATAATTGAGTGGGGTATCATATAAAAGCGCCTTACTTGTCTATTCTAAAACTGTTTTTATTTTAATTTTAGGCCGAATAGTTTTTGAGTTATCGTCGTAAATATATAATTTTTCTTCTCTTTCAGCATGGTATGAGAACAAAAAAATTGAAAAAATTTATATAGACAAATAGTCGTATAAATATTACATTTTTGCTGCCTTAAAGGCCGATAAATGGGGCTAAGGAGGGGGCATGATTGAGTGGGGAGTCATATGAAACCGGCTTACCTCCTTATTCTAAAACTATTTTTCTTTTAATTTTAGGATCAACGATTTTTAAGTTATGGTCGTAAATGTATAATTTCCCCTCTCTTTCTACATTATATGTGGACAAAAAAATTTGAAGAAATATAAATCGACAAATAATCATACAAGTATTATATTTTTTCTACCATAAAATCCCATAAATAAATTCACACTATGAGGGGGCGCATGATCGAGAGGGGTGTCATATGAAAATTCTAAAAAATTCAATATGGAATGAATTTTCGTTTTGCAAGGTTAGCTTTCTTGGAGAACACGCCACTGATATTCAGCTTTCTTCTTTTTAAACAACAAATGTCATTTTGTAGAATGCAAACGTCAAATGTCACGTTTGCATCCTACAAAGTTCAGAAGAACATTCGATAAAATTTACGTGACTATGTTTGGAAAAATGTCATATTCATTAAGGTAGACGTAGTCTTTTCTACTTCTTATTATTTCTGAAGAAGACTTCTACCACCACTTGCATCAATTTAATTCTAAAAGAAAACGAATATGATAATAAAATTGGTAGAGTCTAAGTGAACCCTATTTGACTATGTAACGATATGTCAACACTTTTTGTCTTTAAAACGTCGTAAAAACTAAAAACTGAATATTAGATCACCCGCAAACTGTCGCCTTTTCTTTGTTTCCTTCCTCGACTCGTCCATCCCTTAATGAGTCGCCAACAATAAACTTCCTGTCTTCTTTTTAATAAAACAGCTGCCACCGTCGTTTTAAATTAGCCAATTAAACTCAGTAAGATTTCCCAAGCGTGAAAGAAGTCGAAATAGAAAAACGCCATCGACTTGGTTAAAAATGTCGACAGTCGTATAAGAGTCACAATTGAAACCGAGATTTCTTGGCACTAATTAATAAATCAATGTCCGATTTGTGCCGTAAACAAAATGTAAATATGATACTCGACGATTTAATCTCAAGGCGAGGCAACTTTTTCATCCAACTGTGGATTTCTCTCGGCCACGGCGGTGAATATGGATGACACATACAGGGGCCGAACGATGAGTTTCTTCACAAAATCCATAACGAATTTGTCCCACATGACATTAATTGTTAGAAGCACGAACATGTCACTTTTAATTGCTATCTGAAGGCTGATCCACGCTAATAAAATATATTGTTGGACGTTGTGTTTGATACATATCGTAACAAAATTTGTATTAGTGATTGCGAAGTGTAAGGAACTCTCTGGAAACATTTGATAATGGGAAAAGGCCGCGAGAATGAATCATACGTACATAGATAGATAATACATAGATACTAGACGTCTCCGCAAGCGATATCTTATCTGTGAGATCCGTTCTAGAAACCGGAACGGTATAAATACGCGGTCGTCTTTTCCTCAGTTAGTTAGCCAGTTAGTTAGATAGTCTGATAGTTAAATGAATCATAATTGTAGTGTTCCGATTTGAACTAAAGTGTTTACAATTCGCGAAGTTTTTAATTTTCGAACCGATAACACGCAACAATATTTAACACAAATTTGAATGGGTACGCCAAAATTTTATTGATATTGACTGTGCGCGAAGGCGCATTAAAGCAAAAGTACATTCTATTGGCACCAATGCTGTTCTCTGATATGTATAATTCGTAGGTATCGCACAGAGTTAAATACAACATACAATATAAATATTTATTGATGTCGATTTACCTTAACATTTAAGTCTGATTAGGTGGATGTCGCCCCCAAAGTAAGTATCACCAAAATTACAAAACCACAAAGTCAATGTAAAAATTTTCTGGCCCAACTTCACAACTGAGTAACGCGATATTTTCACTTATTTAAAATTATTGTTTAACGATCAAATTGAATTTAATTATACGAATTACGTTCGCTCCTCGGTCGTTTTACTTATTCATGTAAGCGATTTCTTGCGATTTCTATAATTAACCCGTTTAAGACAATCACTATAATTAGTATATGTTGCTAGACGTAATTTTATGAACTACTAAACTGTAATTAATATCGTGATGCCATCTTTTGATGTGTAACTTCAAATTTAGTATAATTAATACAGTAAATACAATGTTTAAAATTCATTCAAGATTGACTTAACAACGTTTTTGGTAAAGCGCAAGATGCCTAGTAAACCGTTTTATTAGTTTGTCTGCAAATGCCAATAGTTATCTACTAGTTTGCGCGTACTTTGACAATATGTGACGATTGTTAATCATAACTGAAGAACCATTCAAACTAAATTTGTAAAAACCAATTTTAAAAAGATTGAGTGGGGTGTCATATGAAAGCGCCTTATTTGCCCATTCTAAAACTATTTTTTTTTTTAATTTTAGGCCTAATAGTTTTTGAGTTATGGTCGTAAATATATAATTTTTCTTCTCTTTCTGCATGGTATGCGGACAAAAAAATTTGAAAAAATTTATATCGACAAATAATCATATAAATATTACATTTTCGCTGCCATAAAGTCCATTAAAAGAGTCAACACTATGAGGGGGCAAAGGGGGGCATAATCGAGTGGGGTATCATATGAAAGCGCCTTACTTGCGTATTCTAAAACTGTTTTTATTTTAATTTTAGGCTCAATAGTTTTCGAGTTATCGTCGTAAATATATTATTTTTCTTCTCTTTCAGCATGGTATGAGGACAAAAAAAATTTAAAAAATTTATATAGACAAATAGTCGTATAAATATTACATTTTTGCTGCCATAAAGGCCGATAAATGGGTCAAAACTATCAGGGGGCTAAGGAGGGGGCATGATCGAGTGGGGAGTCATATGAAAGCGGCTTACCTCCTTATTCTAAAACTGTGTTTCTTTTAATTTTAGGGTCAACGATTTTTAAATTATGGTCGTAAATGTATAATTCCCCCTCTCTTTCTACATTGTATGTGGACAAAAAAATTTGAAGAAATGTATATCGACAAATAGTCATAAGTATTACATTTTTTCTACCATAAAGTCCCATAAAGAAATCAACACTATGAGGGGGCGCATAATCGAGTGGGGTGTCATATGAAAGCGCCTTACTTGCGTATTCTAAGACCGTTTTTCTTTTAATTTTGGGAGCAATAATTTTTGAGTTATGGTCATAAATATATAATTTTCCTTCTGTTTCAGCATGGTATGCGGCCAACAAAATTTGAAAAAATTTATATCGACAAATAATTACATAAATATTACATTTTCGTTGCCATAAAGTCCGTTAAAGGAGTCAACACTATAAGGGGGCATGATCGAGTGGGGTGTCATATGAAAGCGTCTTTCTTGCCCATTCCGAAACTGTTTTTCTTTTAATTTTAGGCCCAATAATTTTTGAGTTATGGTCGTAAATATATAATTTTCCTTCTCTTTCAGCATAGTATGCAGCCAAAAAAATTTGAAAAAATTTATATTGACAAATAATCATATAAATATTACATTTTTGCTGCCATAAAGTCCGTTAAAGGAGTCAACACAATAAGGGGGCAAAGGGGGGCATGATCGAGTGGGGTGTCATATGAAAGCGCCTTTCTTGCCCATTCCAAAACTGTTTTTCTTTTAATTTTAGGCCTAATAGTTTTTGAGTTATGATTGTAAATATATAATTTTTCTTCTTTCAGCATGGTATGCGGACAAAAAAATTTGAAAAAATTTATATCGACAAATAATCATATAAATATTACATTTTCGCTGCCATAAAGTCCGTGAAAGGAGTTAACACCATGAGGGAAACAAAGGGGGGCATGATCGAGTGGGGTGTTATATGAAAGCGCCTTACTTGCCTATTCTAAAACTGTTTTTTTTTTATTTTAGGCCCAATAGTTTTTGAGTTATGGTCGTAAATATATAATTTTCCTTCTCTTTCAGCATGGTATGCGGACAAAAAAATTTAAAAAAATGTATATCGACAAATAGTCAAATAAATATTACATTTTTTCTACCAATAAGTCCGACAAAGGAGTCAACACTATGAGGGGGCTTAGGGGGGGATGATCGAGTGGGGTGTCATATGAAAGCGCCTTGTTTGTATATTCTAAAACTGCTTTTCTTTTAATTTTAGGCCCAATGGTTTTTAAGCTATTGATGCAATTGTATAATCCCTTCCCCCCTATTTTTCTATTGTATGCAAGCAAAAAAAATTGAAAAAAATTATATTAACACACAGTCATATAAATATTACGTTTCCATTGCTATTAAGTCCGATAAAGGGGTGAAAACTAAAAGGGGGCCGAAGGGGGGCATAATCAAGTGGGGTGTCCTATGAAAGCGGTTTACTTGCTTATTATAAAAATGTTTTGCTTTCAAATTTATTTTGGCCCCGTTTAGAAGTTACAATAAAAAATCTGCAAAAATCTACCATTTCTGCTTCTATCTCCAAAATTTGTGTGCCAAAAAATCTGAAATAATCAGAATTTTTTTTAATCAAAATTTAAAAAGAGTGGAAAGAAGTTTAAACTATACATTTTAAGGAAAATGACAAAATTATAAAAAAAAATCCCGGAATTTTACAAAATAAAAAGATTGCTTTAAAAAAATCGAAATTTCGAAATATGTATACTTTTTTAATATTTATTTTTATTTATTATATTTTCGGATTTTTTCGTTATATTTTTTAAGTCTCTATTCTCTTCAATTAGTTATCGTTATTCATCTGTCCTTTTCTTTCTTTTTATTTTCGCTTTGCACTTCCTCCGCTTATTCTTTTTCTTCCTTCATTTAGTTCTTTCTTTTTAACCATCGTAGACGTTTCATAATCAATCAAGAGGTAATCAGGTATTTCGAATATTTTTCTACAAATGCGCTTCAAGCATTAATAATCTTACACATAGACCACAAAAGCTCATTTAAAGCGGGCGAACGGATTAAAATGATCTTATAAAGCATTTCTTGAACCTACAGCAGCGTCGGCCGACCTCCTTCCATCACATCGCACGACAATGGTTCTATTCGGAGGTCATAGATCTTCGTTTGTCAAGACGGTCAACTATCGAAATTAAGTCATCACGTTCGGTGGGCCGCGGGCCATAAAAATAAATAATACGCGTTCTCCTTGTATATGTTGTGTGTGTGAGTCAGAGAAATGCACCTCACGGAATGCCATGTGGTGGGCCGGAGGTATATGGGCACCCATAATGGAGTCTTTAAACTTTCGACCGTTCGCTATGTGCCACCCTTAATTAAAAATAATAAAAATGGACTCGACGGCCTCTCTCGGACGATTTTATGTTAATTTTATGGTGTTCCTTCGCGTCGTAAAAAGCTAAAACAATTTATTTAACAACTCTGTAAATAGCGGGTTTACGCGGCGAAAACCTCAAATCCGCGGACTGCGACGACTGTCTGCCACTCGGAAGATATTCGAATTATGCGATCCGTTCTCTTCTTCGGGCTGGCGTATCGAATTTCGCGCACATTTGGCCCCGTTCGACCTCATTGTCTTCGCAAAAAATTACTACTTTGAAACGTTTCGACTCTTCCAGAAATTTTTGAAACTTCGTATTAAAAGTTTCGACCCTTTTCTCGAAATTTCATCGTGTGGGGTGTGTTACGAAAATTCAGACTGTAAAATCGAAATTTTGATGAAATTATATGCTCATGATGCTGAAACCCTATTCTCATGATTATCCAACTTCTGATTTTTAAGAGGAAGTTTTATATTTTAATAATAAAAGTCTTCGCGTTCATTATTTTGAGAAACTCGGCTTCTGTCTCTTTTCCCCTGGTGATTAAACGAAGAAGAAATCCTTGTTTGATCATTAGCGACGGCTGACGGCGATTTTTAACAATGCTACTTAACTGCTGCTAGTTAGATTTTTACATTTATTTCAATTTAGTTAAGTAGACCTCTGAATACTTCACTGAGACTATGTAATTATTCCATTAGGTTTTACGATGCGCTCATTTATGAATTATCGTTATCATTTAGAATCCCTAATAGTGGAAATGATGCACGACGCTAACCATCGTTTTTTTAGATAATTTAATCGTTCTACGATTAGCGACGAGCGAAGCAAAGACATCAGCGTGGGGGGCACGCTAAATATTTAATTTACAGTTTGTGCACTTTATTTAGTTTTCTTAGTCGCGTCATTTCCACATAACGACTGTTTTACAACTCATCATAATCTGTGGATGTCGTGCTTAGAGTTCCCAGGGCACATTCTAAGACGAGATTCCGGAGGTTATTAATATTTTATTCATGGCTGAAATATGAGATGTTTTGATTGCATGTCAGCTTTTAGATGCAGATTTACAGCCGAATCGTTAAATGTGGTGTTCTCGGGTACGATTCGATAATTGGTCGATTGCATGATGACCACGATTACGATTATTAATTGGTTGTAGCCTTTAAAGTCTCTAACGTCCGCTGGTAGATGCGTTAGTGACTGTTTTATGTTAGAGTCTATTTAAGCCGCTTACATTAAACATCCTTATTAATTAAATTTAATAGTTTTTTTACACCTAACTCGTTTCAAGTGAATTTTACCCTATAAATTGTTAAAATATTTAATAAACAGCAGGTCAATGGTGCAGCGCCAAAGCGCTCATAATGGATAATTAACTGAACCAAGTTCGAATCCTACAAACGGATGGACTTTTTTTTTCAAATATGGAATCTGGTGAAATCTAAACTCCAACCATACTGATAATCCGATAACGCGACGGCTTACGAAATTATAATCTAAGATTTAAAAGCCACAGAGACGGAAATCTGGTAACCCGACGAAAAATCTGCTAACATTGAAATTACGAGACGGCGGTAATTAGCGCAATCTCTCGAAAACCGCAACGTCGCGTCGGCAAAAAAGGGCCGAACAAGGGGAGACGATAAAGGAGCGTGGGCCGCGGGAGGTAAAAACGTACAACAAGCGAAATCGCAGATCTTCGAATAAAACGGGGCTCATCGCGATCTCGCCGGAGACCACCCAAGTCGAGCACGATGCCATGAATGAATACGGCATAGCAACCCACGGCTATGTGCCCTGATGAATTGTGATCACTCTGATGCGAGCTGACGGCCGGTCCTGCCGGCCTGAAGATCGTCAGTGCTGCCTAGATCCTAATCGAGTCCGTCTGTTCACACGATGGAGCAGTTTCGAGTTAATTCGTCCTCATTAGAAATCTTCAACGTATTTGCTTTCGAAATTGAAACGAAAATCGAATTTTTTACTTTGAAACTGCAACCAACATTATCATTAGAAATTTTGTTGACTCAGAACAAACTATGGTTCCTGAAACTAATCAAGATTCCGTACCCACATCTGATCTCATCCACATACGTAACTAACCTTCTATTTAAATGTTAACTCAATTCCAAACAAAGCGTGCTTTCTAAAACCAATCAAAGACTTCATACCCACATCTGATCTCATCCACATAACTAACCTGCAAATAAATGTTAACTTAAATCGAAACAAATCATGGTTTCTGAGACTAATAGGGACCTCCGTACCCCACATCTGATCTCATCCACGTACGTAATTAACCTTCTATTTAAATGTTACCTTTAACTAAACAAATCGTGGCTTCTAAGACTAATCAAGACTCTGTACCCACATCTGACCTCATCCACATACGTAATTAACCTTTTGTTTAAATATTAACTTAATTTCAAAGCATACTTAGTTTATGAGACTAATGAAGACTTCGTACCCACATCTGATCTCATCCACATACGTAATTAACCTTCTGTTTAAATGTTAACTTAATTTCAAAACATACTTAGTTTCTGAGACTAATGAAGACTTCGTACCCACATCTGATCTCATCCACATACGTAATTAACCTTCTATTTAAATGTTAACCTAAATCCAAACAAATTATGGTTTCTGAGACTAATCGGGACCTCCGTACCCACATCTGATTTCATCCGCTTAAGTGTTTAATCTTCTTTAGAATAGTAGAATGGTAGTATCGTTGTGGGGTCACAAAAAATGTACTCGTAGATTGGTTCTTTCTGGTCGCATTGTCCTCTGACTCCTTAGAGTCAGATTACGTTCTTACACCGTTGTTCCTTTACTGCTTTTCATTTTTTTTTAATCTTTAAAAGCCCAAAGTGAATCCTAATCCTTTTGGAGGATGTTTCAACTTTGTGTAGGTCGGTGCGTGCGTTCCAATTATTATGCGGACTCGACTTAACTCCGTTTCAGCTGAAACGGCGCTATAAATATTGAAGGAGGTGTGCGGTCTAGTTCGAATTGTGTAATGCGCGTTTTAGTATCGTCTAAAGGTGTTAAAGTTTGTTTACTGTTTGTGGGTGGGCCGCCTCTTTTCCTTTATTTTTTTTCGACGATTTCATTCATCTTCATTTCGATTGTCGCCTAACACTATCCAGCTATTCTAACGTCACGTCTCTATTTGGAAACTAAACTTTGTCTAAGCTGAATTGATTTATTTTTCGTTATTTTGTCAACCACACAACGATGTTAAATTACAATAAAATATTAATCATCGTGTATGAATTCTCGAAATAATGCAATTCTTAGTACTCATGGTATATGTAGGAACATTAGGGGAGACTCGCCCGCCACCAAATTAAATGATTCGTTTCAGATTTCTTCAGAAGTCGAATATACGAAAACAGGTGACTTCATAAGTCGAAATTCAAAGAGAGTGGGATCTCGAAAGTATGTGCAGTATCATATACAAAAGTACTTCATTATTTTAAAACTATTTTTCTTTAAATTTTAGGTCCAATGGTTTTTGAGTTATGGTCGTAAATGTATAATTTTCCCTCTTTTTCTCCACTGTATGTAAACAAAATAATTAGAAAAAATTTATATTGACCGATGGTCACATAAATATTACATTTTCACTGGTATTAAGTTCGAAACAGGGGTAAAAACTAAGAGGGGGCCGAGGGGGGCCATGATTGAGTAGGGTGTCATATGAAAGCGGCTTACGTGCTCATTCTAAAACTTTTTTTCTTTTAATTTTAGGCCCAATGGTTTTTGAATTATGGTCGTAAATGTACAATTTCCCCTTTAATTCTCCACTGTATGCAAACCAAAAATTTTGAAAAATTTTATATTCAGCAGATAATCGTATAAATATTACATTTCCGCTACTATTAAGCCCGATAAAGGAGTCAAAACTAAGAGGGGGCTAGGGGGGGGCCAAATCGAGTGGGGTGTCATATAAAAGCGGCTTACTAGCTTATTCCACAACTGGTTTTCTTTTAATTTTAAGCCTAGTGGTTTTTGAGTTATGGTCGTAAATGTACAATTCCCCTTTTATTTCTTCACTGTGTGTAGACAAAATATTTTGAAAAATTTTATATTGACCGAAAATCATATAAATATTATATTAGCGCTATTATTAAGCCCGATAAAGGGGTCAAAACTAAGAGGGGGCTAAGGGGGACATAATCGAGTAAGGTGTCACATAAAACCGACTTACTTGCTAATTCCAAAACTGTTTTTTTTTTATTTTAGGCCCAATGGTTTTTGAGTTATGGTTGTTAATGTATAATTTTTCTTCTAATTATCCATTGTATGCGGGCAAAAAAATTTGAAAAAAATCATATTGACAGGTGGTCATACAAATATTACATTTTCGCTACTATTAAGCTCGTTAAAGGGGTCAAAACTAAGAGGGGGCTAAGGGGGGCATAATCGAGTGGGGTGTCATATAAAAGCAGCTTACTTGCTTATTCCGTAACTGGTTTTCTTTTAATTTTAAGCCCAATGGTTTTTGAGTTATGGTCGTAAATTTAAAATTATCTCTTTATTTCTCCACTGTATGCAGACAAAAAATTTTTTAAAATTTTATATTGACAGATAGTTATATAAATATTACATTTCAGCTACTATTAAGCCCGATAAAGGGATCAAAACTAGGAGGGGGCTAAGGGGGGCATGATCGAGTGGGGTGTCAGATAAAAGCGGCTTATTTGCTAATTCCAAAATTGTTTTTCTTTTAATTTTAGGCCCAATGGTTTTTGAGTTATGGTCGTAAATGTGCAATTTGTCCTCTATTTCTCCATTGTATGCAGACAAAAAAAATTGAAAAATTTTATATCGACAAATAGTCATATAAATATTACATTTCCGCTATTATTAGGCCCGATAAAGGAGTCAAAACTAAAAAGACACTAAGGGGGGCATAATTGAGCGGGGTGTCATATAAAAACGGCTTACTTGCTTATTCCAAAATTGCTTTTCTTTTAATTTTAGGCCCAGTGGTTTTTATGGTCGTAAATGTACAATTATCTCTTTATCTTCTCCACTGTATGCAGACAAAAAATTTTTTAAAATTTTATATTGACAGATAGTCATAGAAATATTACATTTGCGCTACTATTAAGCCCGATAAAGGGATCAAAACTTAGAGGGGGCTAAGGGGGGCATAATCGAGTAGGGTGTCATATAAAAGCGGCTTATTTGCTAATTCCAAAACTGTTTTTCTTTTAATTTTAGGCCCAATGGTTTTTGAGCTATGGTCGTTAATGTATAATTTTTCTTCTAATTCTCCATTGTATGCAGGCAAAAAAATTTGCAAAAATTTTATCGACAGAGAGTCATATAAATATTACATTTCCGCTCCTATTAAGCCAGATAAAGGGGTCAAAACTAAGAAAGGGGCTGAGGGGGGGGCATGATTAAGTGGAGTGTCATATGAAAGCGCCTTACTTGCTTATTCTAAAACTATTTTTCTTTTGATCCTATTTTACACAGCTCATAAGTTCCAATAAAAAATCTGCAATAATCTACCAATTTTCTTTCAATCTCCAAAATTGTTTGCCAAAAAATCTAAAATCAGAGTTTTGAATTGAAATAAAAAAAAATCGAAAAAGCGGACATTTGAAACATTTGAAGTTTAAACCAGAAAGTTTAAAAAAAATTATAAACAAAAATCCTCGAAATTTACAAAATTAAAACAAATATTGCAATAAAAAAGTCGAAATTTTGAAATATACAGAAATATATTTTCGAATTATATTCGCAATTTTGCTAAAATATAATTCCAAATGTATGTAAAATACCAAATTTACAAGTTTTTGAAATTTTGAGAAGATCGATTTCGAAAGTCGAAATAGAAGCAAAATAAAGTGAATTTTTAAAAAGTCAAAATCTGTGGAAAAAATCCACATTTGTAGAAACAAAATTTTCAAAAAAAATTGAAGTTATATAGGTACCTACTTGGGACTTTGAAAACAACTCCAATTTGTACAAAAGAGTCAAAATTTTGAAATTAATACTGAAATAACAGAAAATTTTTTTTAAAAATACATCATTTTTGTGTTAAAGCGTTTTTTTTTTTGGAAACACAGTTAAAATTAAATGATACTTGCAACTTTTAGAGTCGAAATTTATAAAAGCAAGCAGAAAAAAATATTCAAAAATTAAGAACAGCTCCACAATTCAATATTAAATTCGCAATTTAAAAAAGTTCGAAGAAAGAGTCAAAATGTCAATAGAAACTCGATCATGGTAAAAAAATCTAGTTTGAACAGAAAAACGTTGAAAAATAAACTGGAGATTTCAAGTCAAATACTCCTAATTTTGAGAAAACTATATAAATTCTAGAAAAAAATTGATTTCCTAAATGACATTTTTAGAAAAATCGAAATATCCAATTTGCGGTCGAAAAAGAAAATACAATTTTCAGTTCAAGTCGCAAAATTCGAGAAAAAATCGAGGGCGAATTAATTCGTCGCTTAATTCACCACCGAGGCCAGCAAATGAAGAGATAAACATCGAAAGTGGGCATTTTACATGTGCTTTAGGTTGGGCCCCCGGTAATTTCCGCATAAAATTGTCGAAGTCGTCCCCATTGTATGATAAAACTCCTCTCGATGGCAGATGAATAATAGTTTTTCGTGTTGGTGTAAAAACAATGCCCACCCGTGAGACGAATCCTTTTTTGGGTGCGATATTATTATTTAGCGCTCTGCGAGATTTCTGCGAATCCTTCCTCGGACGCAGATTTAATCGCGACATTAAAATGTGTTTGGATGTCTCTGGCGTTCGGGCGAGATCGATAGTGGTCTATGTAAATGGTTTAAAAGCATCAGGTGTCCGTGTAATATGACACTAATGATAGAAGTGTCATTGGTGACCAGATTAATAATTGATTTAGTGCCAAACGTGCGGTGCTGCGGGGTTGTAAATGTGTTGTTGTATCGAATTCGCTTGATTCTTAACGCCCACTCGACGGGAATATCTTCATAGGCAAGCGAGCGCAGGTAGGTGGATTTGATGGATATACGAGGAAGCTTCAGATTTAAAAAATATACGAGGACGATTCAACTTTGAATTATCACTCAATTATAACATTATTTTTTTTATAAGCCACATAATAACGACGTATGAAAACTTGTCTAAATGTTGACTTTTTAAGAAGTTGTTAAATAGATTCTTCTGTTTTTTTTAATTTTTTTTTAATGCGAAATTAATAATGTTAAATCATTCAATGTATCTGTTTATTAATAAGTAAATCATTAATTAAAAAAATGTATATGGAAAAAGTTATTGAATATAAATTAATATCTATTAAACATAAATGCATAAATGTCTACAAAATAGAAAATAATATATTCTAATTTCGTATTTCATAGTTTTTAAACTACATCTGATATTAGTCTAGTCTCTTTTTCATTTACTTTTTATTACGACGGTTGTAAATATGGTTGCATAAATAATATACGCGGTGCAAGATTGACAAACTGTCATACCAAAGAAATAAAGAACATTGATATCCACTTAGCTTAAATTATTACAGAAAAAATGTAATTAATCAACACACCTTCCGGACGCACGTTAATATTCAACAGCTTCATGCATATGCAAATCATTCCGGTCGATATCGAAGGCGTTTAAACTCTATTAACGAATTACAAAAAGCCGATGTGTTATAAATAAATGTCTACATATCGAACTCTGACAAGAAAAATTAACTTGTGGTTGAAAAAATTTTAACGCTTCCGTCGAAGCGAGCGCCACCTCTTTACAAGTAAAATACTGTCTACCGCCGAAACCCAATCGCTGGTTGAGGCTTCTTATCGACGCTGTTAAATTTAGAACAAAGGCGCCTTTTTTTTATTTTTTACGCGTTGTCGCTTTAGCTAATCTTAAAAAAAAATAATCGAGGGGGCCTTGAAATGAAAATCGCACCATGGACGATTATTTGATCGCTTAAGTTGCTAGGAAAAGTGTTATGTATAATTAGGTTATTTTGTTATTTTTGCATACTTTTGTTTGAATTTCTAACTTCGTACGCCAGAAGGATAAATGAAACCTATATAGTTCACCTGTCCGTCTGCTTGTTTGCCTGTCTGTCATTCGTCTGTCACAGCATTATCTCGGCAACTACTAGTTGTCGTCTTCAGATGAAATTTGTATTGAAATTTAATTTATATTTTACTGTAGGTAAGGGAATTTTAAAACTGTTTATTTTTTATATCATAGGATGTCCAAAATAAAAAAGTTATATTTTAAAATATTTATCTTTTAATTTTAAGCCTCAAGGTTTTCGAATTATGACGAAAAATATATTATTTTTCTTCTTTTTTATCAAAGCATGTAGGCATAAAAATCTGAAATAATTGACAGTAATAGATAATCCTATCAATATTACTTTTTTATTGCCAATGACCCCAATATGGGGTAAAAACTAGAGTGGGGCTAGGGTGGGGCCTGATCAAGTGGGGTATCATATGAAAGCTCCTTATTTGCAGATTTCAAAAGTGCTTATCTTTTAATTATGGATCGTATAGTTTTTGAGTTATAGTAAAAAATGTATGATCCCCCTTCTCTCTAGGAAGTGTACAGGTTTAATAATACCAAATAATCCATGCTAATAGTAGCGTGAATATTACATTTTTATTGTCACTGTGTTATTTTTATCTTTTAATTTTAAGCCACACGGTTTTGGAGTTTTGATGAAAAAGATATCATTTTCCCCCTTTTTCTCCAAATTATGCAAGTAGAAAAATCGGAAATAATTCACATTAATAGATAAACTTGTAAATATTACTTTTTTATTGCCAATGACCCCAATATGGGGTAAAAACTAAAGTGGGGCACGGGTGGGGCAGGAATCGAGTGGGGTATCATATGAAAGCTCCTTATTTGCACATTTTAAAAGTGCTAATCTTTTAATTATGGATCACATAGTTTTTGAGTTATAGCAAAAAATGTGCAAAAATGTATGATCTTCCTTCACTTTAGGAAATGTATAGCTTTAATAATACACAATAATTCATGCTAATAGTAGTGTGAATATTACAGTTTTATTGTCACGGTGTTATTTTTATCTTCTAATCTTAAGCTGCGCGGTTTTGGAGTTATGATGAAAAAGGTATCATTTCCCCTCTTTTTCTCCAAATTATGCAAGTAGAAAAATTTGAAATAATTCACAGTAATAGATAATTCCATAAATTTTACTTTTTTATTGCCAATGACCCTCAATATGGGGTAAAAATTAAAGTGGGGCTCGGGTGGGGTAGGATCGAGTGGGGTATCATATGAAAGCTCCTTATTTGCAGATTTCAAAAGTGCTCATATTTTAATTACGAATCCGCATAGTTTTTGAGTTATAGTAAAAAATGTGCAAAAATGTATGATCCCCCTTCTATCTAGGAAGTGAACAGGTTCAATAATACAAAATAATTCATGCTGATTGTAGTGTGAATACAACATTTTTATTGTCACGGTGTAATGCTTATCTTTTAATTTTAAGCCACACGGTTTTGGAATTATGACGAAAAAGGTACCATTTTCCCTCTTTTTCTCCAAACTATGCAAGTAGAAAAATCGGAAATAATTCACAGTAATAGATAACCCTATAAATATTATTTTTTTATTGCCAATGACCTCAATATGGAGTAAAAACTAAAGTGGGGCTCGGGTGGGGTAAGATCGAGTGGGGTATCATATAAAAGCTCCTTATTTGCAGATTTCAAAAGTGCTTATATGTTAATTACGAATTGCATAGTTTTTAAGTTATAGTAAAAAATGTGCAAAAATGTATGATTTCCTTCTATCTAGGAAGTGTACAGATTTAATAATACAAAATAATTCATGCTAATAGTAGTGTGAATATTACATTTTTATTGTCATTGTGTTATTTTTATCTTTTATTTTAAGCCGCGCGGTTTTGGAATTATGATGAAAAAGGTATCAGTTTCCCCCTTTTTCTCGAAATTATGCAAATAGAAAAATCTGAAATAATTCACAGTAATGGATAAACCCATAAATATTACTTTTTTATTGCCAATGACCTCAATATGAAGTAAAAACTAGAGTGGGGCTCGGGTGGGGCAGGATCGAGTGGGGTATCATATGAAAGCTCTTTATTTGCAGATTTCAAAAATGCTTATATTTTAATTATGAATTGCATAGTTTTTGAGTTATAGTAAGAAATATGCAGAAATGTATGATTTCGCTTCTATATAAGTAGTGTACAGGTTCAATAATACAAAATAATTCATGCTGATAGTAGTGTGAATATGACGTTTTTATTATCACGGTGTTATATCTTTTAATTTTAAGCCGCACGGTTTTGGAATTATGATGAAAATGTTATCATTTTCCTTCTTTTTCTCCAAATTATGCAAGTAGAAAAATCTGAAATAATTCACAGTAATAAATAAACCTATAAATATTACTTTTTTATTGTCAGTGACCCCAATATGGGGAAAAACTAAAGTGGGGCTCAGGTGGGGCAGGATCGAGTGGAGTATCATATGAAAGCTCCTTATTTGTAAATTTCAAAAGTGCTTATCATTTAATTATAAATCGCATAGTTTTTGAGTTATAGTAAAAAATGTGCAAAAATGTATGATCCCCCTTCTATCTAGGAAGTGTACAGGTTTAATAATACAAAATAATTCATGCTGATAGTAGTGTAAATATTACATTTTCATTGTCACGGTGTTATGTTTATATTTTAATTTTAAGCCGCACGGTTTTAGAATTATGATGAAAAAGGTATCATTTTCTCCCTTTTTATCCAAATTATGCAAGTAGAAAAATCGGAAATAATTCACAGGAATAGATAAACCTATAAATGTTACTTTTTTATTGCCAGTGACCCCAATATGGGGTAAAAACTAAAGTGGGGCTCGGGTGGGGCAGGATCGAGTGGGGTATCATATGAAAGCTCGTTATTTGCAAATTTTAAAAGTGCTTATCTTTTAATTATGGATCGCATAGTTTTTGAGTTATAATGAAAAATGGACAGAAATGTATTATCCCTCTTCTATCTATAAAATATACAGGTTAAATAATGCAAAATAACCTAGCATTAGCCTTAGCTATTAAGATAGTAGTGTAAATATTAGATTTTTATTGTCATGGTGTTATATTTTTCTTTTAATTTTAAGCCGCACGGTTTTGGAGTTATGATCAAAAAATATCATTCCCCCTCTTTTTTCTCCAAAGTATGCATACAGAAAAATTTGAAATAATTCATAGTAATAGATAAACCTAAAAATATTACGTTTTTACAGTCAGTGAGTTCAATATAGGGTAATAACTAAAGTGGGGCTCGGGTGGGGCATGATCGAGTGGGGTATCATATGAAAGCTCCTTATTTGCTGAGTCTAAAAGTGCTTTACTTTCAATTACGGATAACATACTTTTTGAGTTATAATAAAAAATATGCAAATATGTATCATCCCCCCTTTCTATCTAAAGTAAATCGGTTAAATAAAGCAAAATAATTCATGAATGGATGATAGTATAAAAATTACTGAACCTTTTCCTCTAAATTGATTGGCTTTGTGCTCCCCCAAGCGCACATGATCTGAGATAACTATTCGGCGAAATAATGATTGGTTTTCTCTTTAGCTGCCTTCTTGTAAATTATCTTTTTATTTACAAAGTCCCAAACCTTTTCAAATTATTTCACCAAGTCACAGTCGATTTTCGATTCCGTCGGGCGAGTTTGCCCGTAACATACTCGAACTCTGGCGACACGATTCCCCGGCGCGACAAATTTACATTAATTAGTATAAAATTTAAATATTCACGATTGAAATAAATTAATTTGCGCAAGCTACATCTTCATTCCGTTCATAAGAACGTTTTAATTATGTTCAAGGCTTCGACAAAATGGTTTACAACGCTTCGCGGTAATCACCATAATTATATTGCCGCATTTAAATACCACCGCTGATAGGTAATGAGCATAAAAATTTGTCGAGACTTTGAATTTGCATTATTTCAACTTCTAACCAAACGTGTTGTCTTTTAATACTTCGCCCCTCCCGATAATACTTGGTATATTTCGCCAACTAGGTTGACATTTTCATATTGGTGACTTCACAGACTACGATATTTTTTCACATTTTCAAAGTATTCGAATACGAGTAAAAGTGTTCCTCGTAGCTAGTGGTAATGTTACGTCCTGCGTTAAAAAAGTTAGCGATATCGTAAGTGATGATAAAAAAAAGTGATCTTTTTGGCGCGCGGCACTAACGTTAAGACGCCGCTCGAGTGGCTGCTGTTAGAAGCGATTAAATTTACACTTGTAAAGAAGGCGGTAGAGAGCGCTTATCTTGGGGTACCACAAATAAGGAAGCAAGTGGTAAACACGTTTCCTCGTAACACCTTCTTGGAGTGTTGGTACTTAAATGGGTTGGCGATGGACATTAATAAAACGACACCTTCGCGTTTTCCGCATCGTATACGACGGGAAAGTTAACTGTTTATCTAACATCGCAAGTACTTGAATAATAGTTATAAATTCTTGCATTTTCGCAGCCGGTGTACAGTTTCGTATTTTTCCAGGAGAAGAAAACTTCAAAAACTTTTCGAAATGTAACATTTAGAAATTTCGCCCTCTATAAGTGACCCAATTTCGATTTAGCGAATTATGGAAGTATAGTTCGAATGCTTTTTAAATCTTGATTAGATTGTAAACCTCTAAAGGTAGACAAAATTTCAGATTCAACTTGGAGATGGAACTTGGAAAAAATTCGACGTTTCGTCCCTTTCCAGCCCATTAGGAGTTGATTAACTCTTCTGAGAACCTGGAACATTATTTGTTTATATTTTTAATCCACAATGTTGCGTTTTTGTGCCATTAATTGTGGGTGTACAATCAGCGGATCAATCTGGCCCCAACTTCTGACCCGCTTTATTAGAAATTGCTCCGCACTCGATTCTCACGAACTTGCTGAAAATATGAGGCAACCGGTAATTAAATTTGTTAAATGCTAAAATAATAGGACCATTTCGGACGTTAGTATTTAATTAAACTCGCTCCTATCTCTGACACGATCCCGGATATAATTCAAATGCCGTGAAAAAAATCGAGAATGTGAAACGTTTTCGTTGGTGCGTGAGAACTACACGCAGATTTATATGATATTTAGGGGGTCAGCTTGCAAATTATACGTGGGAGTATAGTGCTAAACGGTTGACAGTGCATGATGTAATGTCGGTGCTTCGCTGATTAAAACATAAGCGAGAATCAAGGGTTGTAATTGGTAAAGGTTCGAATCCCGCCCA
This sequence comes from Dastarcus helophoroides, assembly GCA_028583605.1. Taxonomy (NCBI): domain Eukaryota; kingdom Metazoa; phylum Arthropoda; class Insecta; order Coleoptera; family Bothrideridae; genus Dastarcus; species Dastarcus helophoroides. The sequence goes on along the minus strand of CM053337.1, from coordinate 12,686,193 downwards.
CGGAAGTTTTTTTTTACACTTTTTGTCACTTTCAATTTCAACGGGACGGGCTTATAGGTCAGATTAGTACTTTTATTGATCATTAAGTCTCTTACGTCATTATACATTTGTTTATTTTCATTTATACAATGTCTGACTTTAATAATTCTAAATCTAGTTAAAATAAACGTCACGTTTTAAATGATAGACCATTACGACATGAAAAAAAAATGTTTAATCAAATAAGAATGACAATTACACGAATTATGTAAAATATTTTTTCATAACACGTATTGAAGTACTAAAAAAATATTTCTAATCGACAATTTTACATTGTTTATAATCAACAATTCTACCGTCATTACGTAATATACAACTTTGTTTTGTACTAGATTTTTTCAAGAAAGCACTCGCGCGGGTAAACGCTTCGCAGTGAGCAATTTTTTCGAGACGCGTATAAATTCTACTCGAGCAGTAAACACGGTACACAAATTAATGTTATTTACCGGTTGCTCGCCTCGTTAACTTATTACCGCTAAGTAAGCCATTGAAATTGCGAAAACTAGGTACACTCGTTATTGACTAAGACATTCAAAATTAGATCTCCATCTTCGAATTGTTTGTTTAAAGCAAACACGCGTCGATATTTAAAATGGAACCACTGGAAAACTATTATTAGCACTTCCATTTGTAAAAAAATAAATGGAAGTCGACCGGTGATAGAACAAATATATTTACATATGAGAACGTTAACGAGAAAATACGCTCTACGGCCAATTAATATGCGCTGGATAAAACGTTTATAAATAAAATATCGCCCAATCTTGCCCAAATTGGCACATTCGCAGCAAAGATTTTTTTTACCTGTTATTATAAATCTAAAAATATAATTAAAATATAAAATTAATAGATTACTGAGATTAACTCAAGTCTTACAATAATTAATCCAATAGCACAACTAAGTTAGCTCGGTTCTTCCTCAGTGTTTCGGAAACTAAACGGCATGTGAAGTATCTCCTTTTTTTTCCACTGTTTTTTTAGTATGCACCTGATGATCTATTAGCATGAATTATTTCAAATTTGTCGGCCTCTAAATTTTGGAGAAAAATAAAAAAGAAAATGCTACTATTTGTATATTTTTGATAATTACTCAAAAACTAGGCAAGATAAGCTTTTAAAAAGTAAGGTTTTAGATTGTACAAGCAAAGAGCTTTCATATGATACCCCACTTGACTTTGCCCCCTCGGCCCCCTCTAAATTTTAATCCGCCATTTCGGGCATCGCGCCAATAAAAATGTAATATTTACCTAACTATCTGTGAGAATAAATTATCAAAAAATTTTCAGCAGTATATTTGCAAGATTAGGGGAGGGGCAGTGGTATATTTTTGACCATTGTTGGCAAAATATTCACTCCTAAGTCAATTTTTTAAATTTTGGTTATTTTTTTTTAGAAATGATGGCTTCCCAAAGAATTTGATATTAATTTGCAAAATTCGATTTCTTTTTTGGAAATATCGCATTTAAGCTGGAACTTTAAAAACTGTTTTGGTTATCACTTTTTTTAGCAGTAATTTTTTAGTTATTTAGTATGCATCTAATGATCTATTAGCATGAACTATTTTAAATTGTTCGACCTCCGTACTTTGAAAAAAAAGGGAAATGTTATATTATTTGCATGTTTTCTATAATAACTCAAAAACTGGGCATGCTAATGTTTTAGTAAGTAAGGGTTTAAACTGTACAAGCAAAGAGATTTCATATGATACCCCACTTGGCTTTGCCCCCCTCGGCCCCCTCTAAATATTAATCCGCCATTTCGGACATCGCGGCAATAAAAATGTAATATTTACTTAACTATCTGTGAGAATGAATTATTAAAGAAATTTCAGCGGCATATTTTCAAGATTGAGGGGGGGCAGTGGTATATTTTTAACCATTGTTGGCAAAATATTCACTCTAAGTCGATTTTTTAAATTTTGGTTATTTTTTATTAGAAATGATGACTTTTCAAAGAATTTGACTTTAATTTGCAAAATTCGATTTCTCTTTTGGAAATATCGCATTTAAGCTGAAACTTAAAAAACTGTTCTAGTTATTACTTTTTTAGCAGTAATTTTTTATTTTTTTAGTGTGCATCTGATGATCTATTAGCATGAACTATTTTAAATTTTTCGACCTCCGTACTTTGTAAAAAAAAAGGGAAATACTATATTATTTGCATGTTTTCCATAATAACTCAAAAACTGGGCAAGCTAATGTTTTAATAAGTAAGGGTTTAAATTGTACAAGTAAAGAGCTTTGATATGATACCCCACTTGACTTTGCCCCCCTTGGCCCCCTCTAAATTTTAATCCACTATTTTAGACATCACAGCAATAAAAATGTAATATTTAGGAAAATATCTGTCAGTATGAATTATTTAAAAATTTTCAGCGATATATTTTCATGATTGTGGGGAGAAATGGTACATTTTTATCTATCGTGGGGCAAAATATTTACTTAAAGTCGATTTTTTAAATTTTGGATTTTTTCCCTAAAAATGATGACCTTTTCTCTAAGAATTTGACTTTTATTTGCAAAATTCGATTACTTTTCTGGAAATATCGCATTTAAGCTGGAGCTTCAAAAACTGAAATTTTAGTTTCTTTCCCTTTTTTTAGCAGTAATTTTTTTAATCTTTTTAGTATGCATCTGATGATCTATTAACATAAACTATTTCAAATTTTCCGGCCTCCGTATTTTGTAAAAAAAGGGAAAATGGTATATTATTTGCATGTTTTCGATAATAACTCAAAAGCTGGGCACGCTGATGTTTTAATAAGTGAGGGTTCAAATTGTACAAGCAAAGAGCTTTCATAGTGATATCCCACTTGACTTTACCCCCCTCGGCCCCCTCTAATTTTTAATCCACTATTTCAGACATCACAGCAATAAAAATGTAATATTTAGGTGAATATCTGTCAGTATGAATTATTTAAAAATTTTCAGCGGTATATTTTCATGATTGGGGGAAAGCAATGGTACATTTTTGTCCATCGTGGGGCAAAATATTTACGTTCCAAGTCGATTTTTTAAATTTTGGTTTTTTTTCTAAAAATGATGACCTCTTCTCGAAGAATTTGACTTTAATTTGCAAAATTCGATTACTTTTCTGGAAATATCGCATTTAAGCTGGAGCTTAAAAAACTGAAATTTTAGTTTTTTCCCTTTTTTTAGCAGTAATTTTTTATTTTTTTAGTATACATCTGATGATCTATTAGCATAAACTATTTCAAATTATCCGGCCTTCGTACTTTATAAAAAAAGGGAAATGCTATATTATTTGCATGTTTTCAATAATAATTCAAACACTAGGCACGCTAATGTTTTAATAAGTAAGGTTTTAAATTGTACAAGCAAAGAGCTTTCATATGATACCCTATTTGACTTTGCCCCCCTCGGCCCCCTCTAAATTTTAATCCCCTATTTCAGACATCACAGCAATAAAAATGTAATAATTACGTGAATATCTGTCAGTATGAATTATTTAAAAATTTTCAGCGGTATATTTTCATGATTGGGGGGACCAGTGGTACATTTTTGTCCATCGTTGGGCAAAATATTCACTTTAACTCGATTTATTAATTTTGATTTTTTTTTCCAAGTTGGGATTGTTATCAAAATTTTGACTGAAAACGGGAAATTAAAGATAAACATTTCAAGTTGAAACTCGGAATTTTGATAACACAAAAATTTACAAAAATTGTAAATGTATGTAATAAAAAATGTAAACTTTAGTTTGGAAATGTTGAACGTAAACTCGAATATTGGAGCTTAGATTTCGAATCTTCTAATTTTGATTTTTTCTTTCAAAATTTCGATTTAAAACGGAAAATGAAAAATAAATATTTCAAGTTTAAACCCTGAATTTTGAGAAAACAAAAATAGAAAAAACCGAAACTTTATGGAATAAAATATTTAAATTTTGAAAAGGTTGAACTTAAATCCGAATATTCCAGTTGTTTCTGGAAATTTGCCTAAAAATTTCGCATTTTCAGAGAAAAAAGAAAGAAATTTGGAAGAAGTTTTTGTTAGATTTCTTTAAAATTATGACTTTTTTCTAAAATGTAGAGTTGAATATCTTAATAATTATTATTTTAATTTTTTTCATTTTTATTTATTTATTTCTAGGAATTGTAGCGGATGCATATCCGAAATAACTTCTTTTTCTCAAAATATTTAGTTTTAATTTGTAAAATTCAACTTTTTGGAAATATAGCGTTTAAACTCAAAGTTAAAAAAAAAGTGGAATTTTAATAAAAACTCGATTATTCGACTTTTCCTTCGAAAGTTTTAAATTTTTATTTATAAATTCAGTTCGTTTTTTTTCAAAATTTTGATTGACTCGAAATTTAAATTTCTTTTAACAACATTTAAAATTCAACAAAATTTAAAATTCAATAAAATTTCCAATTTAACTCGAAACTAAAAAAATAAGACCCTTTGATATTAAGCGTTTAAAATTGTAAACTTTGCCATAGAAGATTATATTAAATAAAATTTGAGGAAAATATTTAAAAATAAAATGTTTTTCTGCCAACAATGGTCAAAAACACACCACTGCTCGCCTCAATCTTGAAAATATATCGCGAAAAATTTATAAATAATTTATTCTCATAGATCGTTATGTGAATATTACATTTTCACTGCCGTATGTCCAAAATGGGGGGTTAAAATTTAAAGGGGGCCGAAGGGGGCAAAGTCAAGTGGGGTATCATATGAAAGCTCTTTATTTGTACAATCCAAGGCCTCACTTTTTAAAATTTTATCTTGCCTACTTTTTGAGTTATTGTTTAAAATAAGTATTTCCTTTTTATTTTCAAAGTACAAAGGCCAAAAAATCTGACATAGTTCATGCTAATCTATTAGCATGATGATCTTTCATAAAGTGCATACTACAAAAAAGAAATTACTCCCAAAAAAAAGTTAAAACCAAAAGGCCACTTTTATAAACAATAAAAAATTCTACAAAAACGAGATTTTAACTTCTACTTTCAGATTTTTTAGAGATATTAAAATTTTGAGTTGTACTAAACTTTTCAAATCCCTTTTCTCAAAGTCCATTTCAAAATTTTCTGCAAAGGCCTTTTCTCCAAACGCCTTTTCTCAAAAATTGTCTCTCGAAATTTGATTTTTTCAAATCCATTTTTAGATTTTGTTTCAAAAAATTTGTATTCATTGAAAATTGTGCATTTTTCGGAATATTTCTTTTTCAAAATGCGATCGGAGTTCGATAAAAGTTGAAAAGATTTTTGGGGTTCCGAAAAAGATTCTGTGATTTCTAAGTTTTACTGATGTTAAATTTGAGAACAATTTTTAGAAATTGCGATATTGTTCTCAAATTCGACTTTTCTGAAATGTATTACAAATTAGACTTCGAAAATTTGTTTTTTTTTCAATTTTGATATTTCGAGTTGTTTTTTTTAAATCACTTATAAAATTTGGATTTTTTGGAAATTCTTTTTTCGAAGTAAAAAGACCTTCAAAATTCGATTTTTCAGAATTTAGGATTTTCGATTTGAGTTTTATTCTAAAAACGTTTTTGAAAATTTGGACATTTTTAAATTTTTTCGAAGTTCACGATTAGACCTTGAAAATTGTTTTTTTTCTGAATTTTGAATTTTCAGTTGGTTTTTATTTAAATACGGTTTATTGAAAATTGGATTTTTTTGTTCTTTGAAGTCAGATTGACCTTGAAAATTTGTTTTTTTTCGAAATTTGGAATATTTTCCAGATTGGATTTTATTAAAAGTTTATTAAAATTTACTTTTTTTGGAATCTTTTTCGAAGTTCACAAATAGATTCGAAATTGTTTTTTTTTCGAATTTTGAAATTTTCGATTGGTTTTTTCTAAATACGTTTATTGAAAATTGGACTTTTTTTGGAATTCTTTTCTCGAATTACAGAATTAGACTCGAAAATTGTTTTTTTTTCGAATTTAATTTTGGTTTGGTCTTTAATTTAAATGTTTTTTGAAAATTTGGATTTTTTGAAATTTCTTTTTTCGAAAGTTCGTTTCTTTTAATTTAAAATCGCAATTTTCTTGGAAATTTGAATTTTCTAGAAAAGTCATTATTTTTCTCGAAATAAGATATTTATCGACCGTTATATTGACAAATATATCGAAAGGATGTTGCGATAATAAAAGTACATTTGATCGATGACAGTTTTGACAAAATATTCTGTTGAACAATTCAGAAGATGTATTCATAAATGAATTATCTGACCCGGAAGAAATTTGGAAATGGCGAAACAAAATATCGAAATATACGGCGAATTTTTATCAAATATTAATACGTCTGATAACCATGAGATTGTAGTCTATTGAAAAGTTTCTGCGCATAAAAATGTTATATTGATAAAAAATCGCTAGATGTATACGAGAAATTCGAAGTAGTGTGTGATCTTAGTCAAAAGATTTAAACACGCGTAAATTTGATTGTTGTGAAATTTAGACCTGTAAATATACAGTACAGAATTCTTAGACAGTCTGATTGTGATGACAAGAGTTGTATCATTTTTTGGCAAATTTCTGATTCTTCTAAAATTTGACTTTCTCTGGAAAATTTTGGAATTTTTGTCCATTTCAAAGTTTTCTCGAAATTTGGTTTTTTTCCAAACTCCGATTTTTTTTCTTAAAGTTTCGATTTTTTTTCTCCTTAACATTTCGATTTGTTTCCTGAAATTTTGCTTTTTTTTCTAAATTTCGATAAAACGCAACTCTTTCTGGGAAATTTCGATTTTTCACCAAAAGATTAAACGCTTTTTCTTAAAATTTACATCTTTTTTGCAAATTATCGATAATTTCGTCTTTTTCTCGAAGTTTTGACTATTTTTTTCAAAGTTTCGACGATTTTCCTAAAATTTTACTTTCTTTGGAAAATTTTGAATTTTTTGTTCATTTCGAAGTTTTATCAAAATTTCGTTTTTTATTTTAAATTCCCATACAACATTTAGCTTCTTCTAAAAATTTCAATCTTAAAATTTGTTGTTTTCCTGTTGATTTTGATCTGAATATCTGATATTTAATATTTCTAGAAATTTCGCCTTTTTTCTGGTAAATTGGTCCTTTATCTCAAAATTTTAACTTTTTTCCTTTGAAGTGGTCATTTTTCGTAAAATTCGCCTTTTCCTCAAAATTCGTCTTTTCCTCAAAAGTCACATTTTCCTCAAAATTCGTCTTTTTCTCAAAAGACGCCTTTTCCTCAAAAGTCGCCCTTTCCTCAAAATTCGCTTTTCCTCAAAAGTCGCCTTTTCCTCAAAATTCGCCTTTTCCTCAAAATTCGTCTCTTTCGAAATTTTGATTTTATTTCCAAAATCCTATTTTTTAGACTTTTTGTTTCAAAAAATCGTTTATTCATTTGAAAATTGTGTCATTTTTCGGAATATTTGTCTTTTTCAACAAATTGCGACGGAGTGTCGATAAAAATGTTGAGAAAGATATTTTTGGGGATTTCGCGAAAACGATTTCTTGTGAATTCAACGTCTTTACTGGATGTTAAATTTTGAGAACAATCTTTTTAGAAATTGCGATTATTCGTTCTCAAAATTCGACTTTTTCTGAAAATTGTTACTTTTCACAGAATTAGACCTTCGAAAATTGTGTTTTTTTTTTCGAATTTTGGATATTTTTCGAGTTTGGGTTTTTATTTTAAATACGGTTTATTGAAAACTTGGACTTTTTTTGGAAATTCTTTTTTCGAAGTTCACAGAATTAGACCTTCGAAAATTGTGTTTTTTTTCGAATTTTGGATATTTTTCGAGTTTGGGTTTTTATTTTAAATACGGTTTATTGAAAATTTGGACTTTTTTTGGAAATTCTTTTTTCGAAGTTACGATTTTATTCTCAAAATTTCAATTTTCCTGTCAAAATTGAATTTTCTCTTGGAAATTTGAAATATTTTCTAGAAAGTTCGATATTTTCCTCGAAATTGGAAGATATTTTTCATCGGCCGTTAGTAATTTGATTCGAGGAGAGTAATATAACGCCAGAAAGGAGATTGCGATCAAACTGAAAAGAACAAAATAATGTGATACGATGACAGAATTTTAGACAAAATATTAACATGTTATGAACAATATCAGAAAGACTGAGTAATTTGAATTGAACAGAATTATCTGACACAGGAAAGAAGATTGTGGTCAAACTGGGAGAAACAAAATAGTCAAGTGATACAGTAGCAGAATTTTTAGACAGAATATTAATAACGATCTGATGACCAGAGATTGTCAAAAGTCTGAATTGAGCAAAGTTATCTGACGCAGTAAAGAAAATTGTTATAAAATTAAGAGAAACAAAATAGTAGAGTGATACGATAACAGAATTCTTAGACAGAATACGTGGTGATGATCAAATTAGTCAAAAATCTGAGTGTTGGGCAGAATTACCTGACGCAGTAAATTTGATTGTTGTGAAATTGAGACCAAATAGTAAAGTAATACAGTAACAGAATTCTTAGACAGTACGATGTGATGAACAAAGATTGTCATCAGTAATTTGAGTTGAGCAGAATTCTCTGATCCAGTAAAGGAGATTGTGGTCAAACTGAGAGAAATAAAGTAGTGAAGTGATACAATAGCAGCATTTTTAGACAGATTATTACAACGATCTGATGACCAGAGGTTGTTAAAAGTCTGAATTGAGCAAAGTTATCTAACGCAGTAAAGAAGATTGTTGTAAAATCAAACCAAGCAAAATAGTAGAGTGATCGATAACAGAATTTTTATACAGAATACGTGGTGATGATCAAATTAGTCAAAAATCTGAGTTGAGCAGAATTATCTGACGCAGTAAATTTGATTGTTGTGAAATTGAGACCAAATAGTAAAGTAATACAATAACAGAATTCTTAGATTGTACGATGTGATGAACAAAGATTGTCATCAGTAATTTGAGTTGAGCAGAATTCTCTGATGCAGTAAAGGAGATTGTGGTCAAACTGAGAGAAATAAAGTAGTGAAGTGATACAATAGCAGAATTTTTAGACAGATTATTACAACGATCTGATGACCAGAGGTTGTTAAAGGTCTGAATTGAGCAAAGTTATCTAAGGCAGTAAAGAAGATTGTTGTAAAATCAAACCAAGCAAAATAGTAGAGTGATCGATAACAGAATTTTTATACAGAATACGTGGTGATGATCAAATTAGTCAAAAATCTGAGTTGAGCAGAATTATCTGACGCAGTAAACTTAATTGTTGTGAAATTGAGACCAAATAGTAAAGTAATACAATAACAGAATTCTTAGATAGTACGATGTGATGAACAAAGATTGTCATCAGTAATTTGAGTTGGGCAGAATTCTCTGATGCAGTAAAGGAGATTGTGATCAAACTGAGAGAAATAAAGTAGTGAAGTGATACAATAGCAGCATTTTTAGACAGATTATTACAACGATCTGATGACCAGAGGTTGTTAAAAGTCTGAATTGAGCAAAGTTATTTAACGCACTAAAGAATATTGTTATAAAATCAAGCCAAGCAAAATAGTAGAGTGATATGATAACAGAATTTTTAGACAGAATACGTGGTGATGATCAAATTAGTCAAAAATCTGAGTTGAGTAGAGTTATCTGACGCAGTAAATTTGATTGTTGTGAAATTGAGACCAAATAGTAAAGTAATATAATAACAGAATTCTTAGATTGTACGATGTGATGAACAAAGATTGTCATCAGTAATTTGAGTTGAGCAGAATTCTCTGATGCAGTAAAGGAGATTGTGATCAAACTGAGAGAAATAAAGTAGTGAAGTGATACAATAGCAGCATTTTTAGACAGATTATTACAACGATCTGATGACCAGAGGTTGTTAAAGGTCTGAATTGAGCAAAGTTATCTAAGGCAGTAAAGAAGATTGTTGTAAAATCAAGCCAAGCAAAATAGTAGAGTGATACGATAACAGAATTTTTAGACAGAATATGTGGTGATGATCAAATTAGTCAAAAATCTGAGTTGAGCAGAAATATCTGACGCAGTAAATTTGATTGTTGTGAAATTGAGACCAAATAGTAAAGTAATACAATAACAGAATTCTTAGACTAGTACGATGTGATGAACAAAGATTGTCATCAGTAATTTGAGTTGGGCAGAATTCTCTGATGCAGTAAAGGAGATTGTGATCAAACTGAGAGAAATAAAGTAGTGAAGTGATACAATAGCAGCATTTTTAGACAGATTATTACAACGATCTGATGACCAGAGGTTGTTAAAAGTCTGAATTGAGCAAAGTTATCTAACGCACTAAAGAAGATTGTTATAAAATCAAGCCAAGCAAAATAGTAGAGTGATACGATAACAGAATTTTCAGACAGAATACCTGGTGATGATCAAATTTGTCCGAAATCTGAGTTGAGCAGAATTATCTGACGCAGTAAATTTGATTGTTGTGAAATTGAGACCAAATAGTAAAGTGATACAGTAACAGAATTCTTAGACTGTACGATGTGATGAACAAAGATTGTCATCAGTAATTTGAAGTTGAGCAGAATTCTCTGATGCAGTAAAGGAGATTGTGATCAAACTGAGAGAAACAAAATAGTGAAGTGATACAATAACAGAATTTTTAGACAGAATATGTGATGTGATGACCAAAGATTGTCAGAAATCTGAGTTGAGATGAATTATCTGATGCAGTAAAGAAGATTGTTGTGAAATTGGGAGAAACAAAATAGTAAAGTGACACAATAACAGAATTTTTAGACAGAATAACAGAATGCTTAGACGGAATATTATACGCTGTAATGACTATGTGATGTGGTGACCAAAGATTGTCAACAATCTAAGTTAAGCACAATTTTCTGACTGATCAAAGGAGATTGTGGTCAAACTGAGAGAAACAAAATAGTAATTTGTTACAATGACATAATTTTTAGGCAGAATAGTACGATTTGATGACCTAAGATTGTCACTCCTCTGAATTGAACCAATCGCAATGGAGGAGATTGTGATCAAACTGATAAAAACAAAATAATCTCAATGACAGAGAATTAGACAAAATCTTACGTTTTCGAATATTGTCATCAATCTAAATTTGACAGAATAACGTTATGCAATAAAATTGGATTATGATCAAATTGATACATGATACAATGACTGAAATTTAGACAGAATATTACGAAATGGTGACCAGGTGAGCGATGGTTGTTATTAATTTCAGTTAAATGGAATAATGTGACCCAATGAGGGAGAAAAACAGAATAATGTGAAATAATGACAACAGAATATTACAATGTTATGGCGGAAGATAGACAATCTGACAATCTGATTGAGACAAAGAACCTCAATCAGAATAATGTGGCACCTACAGAAGTCGTGATCAAACTGAGAGAAACAAACCAGATACATGATACCACAACCGAAATTTGGACCAAATATTGCATTCAATGGCAAAAGATTGTCAATAATATGCCCCAATCAGAATAATGTGATGTTCTACAGATCGCGATCAAACTGAGACAAACCAAAAGTGATGAAATGACAATATGATAATGCGATGACCAAAAATTGTTTACAATCCAAATGAAACACAATAACATGATACAATGACAGCAGTTTAAACAGAAAATTGCGATGTGAGGGATGATGAGGATCGTCAATAATCTATGTCAACCAAATTAATGTGACGCAATAGAGATTGCAATCAGCTGAGCGAAACGTGATGCAATAAAAGAAACTTAGACAAAATATTGATGTGATTTTCGAAGATTGTCAGTAATACTCGAGAAAGGGGATTACGACCACAATGGGATTGCATCTCTTGATGACAGAAACTTTGGTAAATAATCAGTTGCTAAATGTATAGTTTTTTTCTTCTATTGAAACGCTTTCCCACGATTTAACATTACGAATAGTGACAACTGAACTGCTCATTTTTGGTAATTCGTTAAATTGTTTAAATCTCAATCTACGGACACCATCAGCGAGGACTCACCTGAGCTAGGTCTGTCGCTGTACCTGGTGCAGTAAACCCAGGCCGGCCACAACATGGGCGGTTTTCCGGTGTCCGCCGCTCCGCTCTTCTCGCCGCTCTCCCCCTTGCTGAGATCGACGGGCCCATTAGGGGTCGCCTTCACAACCTCATCACTCAGTTCCGGAACCACCTTCTTCCCCTTGCTCTTCCTTATATTCAAAGGATCCGTTATCCTCCGCCCGAAATCCGCCTTCAAAATATTATCAATGGAAAACTTCAAACTGGCATTGGCGTCGTTTTTCGAATCGTTGTTCTGATTGAAACAGCTGCTCGAGCTCCTGACGCTCTCCGGCGAATCGGGGGCCGATATCGATCTAGGCGAGCACAAATTCGATCGAAATATGTCCGTGGTCGCGTCCGATCTGTAGAAGAAATTGGGCGAATTCGAGGCGCCGCTCTTTTGACTATTCGAAGGACTAGACGGACTTAAAGCTGTATCTAAGGTGCTGTTGCTGATTTGTGATATGGCGTTGAGGTGGCTTTCGATGTTTTTGAAGGATAAACTGCTTTCGGGGCCGTGGGGGTTCTCGTTGCCCACCGATAGCACCGTGTCGTCGCTGCTGCAGCTGTTTTGGTCGATATTGGGGGATTCGCGGTCACTCGAGTCCATGGAGCCATCGCTTTGTCTGACAAAGAGATGGGGCACCAAATTACTGGCCAAAGTTGCCATTTTTTTTTTACTTTTTAGAACATCCCCGACGGGGCACAACACTCACTCGGCGTATTCTACACGGCGTGCACTCGGGTTGACGTCATTGGTTAGTTTTTGTTTTAATTGAGCGTCGTTGGTAGCGTTTGGCACTACTTGAACATCATCAGTTTCGATCATCGCACTTCGATGCACTCTTCGCGACTTGCCGTCGATATCTGAGCGAGCGAGGAGTCGCGAAGGCGGAGCTTCGACTAGGAGGCGGGTCGTTCGTGTCGGGGGGAAGTTCTGGGGGCGAATGGCAGCATTCGAATCCGGAGTGCCTGGCAGTTTCTGACGTTTTAGAGGTTATTTATAGCCTCGACGGCGTATGGAGGGATTTATGCATTTCAGAGGTTATTGTTTACGTTCCTGATTGCAGCGAGTTTTCGTTTCGGATTACTGCCGACCATTTTTTCCGTTTAATATCTTCTTTTCAGCGAAATCGATTTGTGTAAACGCGATTCCTTCGTACCCCGGCGGTGTTTCGCGCTGACGGAAGTGTGTGGATAGTTTCTCACCGCTAGAATCGATTTAGTATGCTCCATGGGAAAGTATAGATGTTTAATGGATTTTTACTGATGGATTTTAATCTTGTCCAACTCAATCTTCCTTCTGGACATATACCACCCAGATAGATACATTTCTAAACAACAACTTTATCATAAATGTATCAAGTATACTGAAGAACTAAACAATTCCGAATATCAAACAACCACCCTTTTAATAGTAATTTTTTTTTAATGGAACATCTGGTGGATAAACCTCACTATTACATCTAAATTCTAAATTAAATATTTCAAGAATCTAAAGTCGCTTAAATACAATATTGCATTGTTCTTCTTTCCCACATCTGACTTCTCTGAAAATTGTTCTTTTAAGAATTTCCATTATTTTTTTTTTAAATTTTTGCTTAATCTCTAAATGTTAAACTTAAAATTAAATTAAAATTAAAAATTTGTAAATATCTTATCAAACAATGTGACAAATTGGGAAAAAATGCCAGAAAATTGGGGATTTTTAAAGAAAAACGTAATCTCGAGATATTTTAGAAATTCGTTTTTTTTTCTATACTTTTGAGTTATAATTCAAATTAAAGAAAATTGGAGATTTTTCAAGATAAATATAATCTTCAGAAATTGTTTTTTTTTCTTTATGCTTTTGAGTTATAATAAAAAAGTATAAAGAAAAAGATCAGTTGCTAAAATTCTAATTCAAAATATCCAAAAATGTATCATTTCTGTTCTTTATCTTCGTTATGTAGACTGAAAGTCAGCAAATTGGTAGTCATTCACTATTTAATATGTCGCTCTTATTCTCAATATGTCCCGTATTTCACTATTCGAAGAGAACTAGGAGAATATGATCAAGGGGAGTATCATGAAGGAAGCGCCTTATTTGCAAATTCTAAAATCTTTTTTTTTTCTGAATTGTTTATTCCGTCATTGATTTACAGCTAATCAAAAACATATAAAATTATACAATTTTCTCCTTCGATATTTAATATAATTTATAGTAATCATTAATCATCACTGAATATTGCATTTTCAGAGCGAAGTGAAGGGTTAAAATTGGTGGGGGACTAAGGGGTATACATCTTCAAGTGAGGTATCATATTCGAAAATATATTTTTTTCTAAATTTTAATTCGCATTGTTTTTGAGTTGTAATGCAAAATGTTCAAAAATATAACGTCCTCATCCCCTTTTTCTCTATAATATTTACCCCAAAAAATTTGAAATAATTTGTACTGACAGACAGTGATATAAATATTATATTTTTACTGCGAAATTGTCCAAAATAGGGCTCGAAGTTAAAAAGGGGGGCCGAGGGGGGCACAGTCGAGTAGGACCTCATATGAAAGCGCTTTGTTCGTACATTCTAAATTCGTGTATTTTTCAACTCTAGTCGCCATGGTTTTTAAATTATGACGGAAAATGTCCAAAAATACACTCCCAACCCATCTCTAAAGTAGTTTAAGCTTATCCCAAGTTCTTACTAGGAAAAATTCGCGTTTAAGCAAGGTGTCACATAAAAGTAATTTATTTGCACATTCGGAATCTATTTTTTTCTAAATTTTAATTCGCAATATTTTTGAATTATATTCCAAAATGTGCAAAAATATAACGTCCCCCCTTATTTTTTCTCTATAATATCTAGGCCAAAAAATCTAAAATAATTTGTTCTGACAGACAATGATATAACTATTATATTTTTACTACGAAAGTGTCCAAAATAGGGCTCGAAGTTAAAAGGGGGGTCGAGGGGGGCACAGTCGAGTAGGACCTCATATGAAAGCGCTTTGTTCGCACATTCTTAAATCGCTTATTTTTCAACTCTAGTTGTCATAGGTTTTGAATTATGACGAAAAATATCCAAAAATATACTCCCAACCCATCTCTAAAGGAGTTTAAGCTTTTACTACGAAGAATTCCCATTCAAGCAAGGTATCATATGAAAGTAATTTATTTGCATATTCGAAATCTATTTTTTTCTAAATTTTAATTCACATTGTTTTTGAGTAGTGCTCTAAAATATGCAAAAATATGGCTTCCTCCCTCTTTTTCTCGACAATATCGACCCCAAAAAATCTGAAAAAATTTGTTCTGACAGACAGTGAAATAAATATTATATTTTTACTGCGAAAGTGTCCAAAATAGGGGGTCGAGGGGGTGCAGTCGAGTGGGGCCTCATATAAAAGCGCTTTGTTCGTACATTCTAAAATAGCGTATTTTTTAGTTCTAGTCGCCATGGTTTTTGAATTATGACGGAAAATATCCAAAAATATACTCCCAACCCATCTCTAAAATAGTTTAGGCTTACCCCAAGTTTTCACTAGGAAGAATTGGCGTTTAAGCAAGGTATCACATAAAAGTAATTTATTTGCAGCATTCGAAATCTATTTTTTTATAAATTTTAATTCGCAATATTTTTGAATTATTATCCAAAATGTGCAAAAATATAACGTTCCCCCTCATTTTTCTCTATAATATCTACCCCAAAAAATGTAAAATAATTTGTTCTGACAGCCAGTGATATAAATATTATATTTTTACTGCGAAAGTGTCCAAAATAGAGCTCGAAATTAAAAGGGGGGCCGAGGGGGGCACAGTCGAGTAGGACCTTATATGAACGCGCTTTGTTCGTACATTCTAAAATTGCGTATTTTTCAACTCTGGTCGCCATATTTTTTAAATTATGACGGAAAAATCCAAAAATATACTCCGAACCCATCTCTAAAGTTGTTTAAGCTTACCCCAAGTTTTTACTACGAAGAATTCCCGTTCAAGCAAGGTGTCATATAAAAGTAATTTATTTGCATATATGAAATCTATTTTTTCCTAAATTTTAATTCGCACTGTTTTTGAGTAGTGCTCCAAAATATGCAAAAATATGGCTTCCTCCCTCTTTTTCTCTACAATGTCAGCCCCAAAAAATCTGAAATAATTTGTGCTGCCAGGCAGTGATAAAAATATTACATTTTTCCTGCGAAAGTATTCGAAATGGGGCTTGAAGATAAAAGGGGAGCTGAGGGGGCCTAGTTAAGTGGGGCCTCATATGATAGCGATTCATTCGTACATTCTTAAATCGCTTATTTTTTAATTCTAGTCGCCATGGTTTTTGAATTATGACGGAAAAATCCAAAAATATACTCCCAACCCATCTCTAAAGTGGCTTAAGCCTACCCCAAGTTTTTATTGCAAAGAATTCCCGTTTAAGCAAGGCATCATATGAAAGTAATTTATTTGCATATTCAAAATCTATTTTTTTCTAAATTTTAATTCATTGTTTTTGAGTAGTGCTCCAAAATGTGTAAAAATATAGCTTCCTCACTCTTTTTCTCTACAATATCGACCTCAAAAATCTGAAATAATTTGTGCTGCCAGACAGTGATAAAAAGATTACATTTTTTCTGCGAAAGTATTCGCAATGAGGCTTGAAGATAAAGGGGTGGCTAAGGGGGGCCTAGGTAAGTGGGGCCTCATATGATAGCGATTTATTCGTACATTCTGAAATCGCTTATTTTTTAATTTTAGTCGCCATGGTTATTGAATTATGACGAAAAATATTCAAAATATACTCCCAACCCATCTTAACTAACGTAGTTTAAGCTTACCCCAAGTTCTTATTACGAAAAATTCTCGTTCAAGCAAGATGTCATATGAAAGTAATTTATTTGCATACTTGAAATCTATTTTTTTTCTCAATTTTAATTCGTTGTTTTTGAGTAGTACTCCAAAATGTGCAAAAACACAACTTGCTCCCTCTTTTTCTTTACAATATCGACCCCAAAAAATCTGAAATAATTTGTGCTGACAGACAGTGATATAAATATTAGATTTTTATCGCGAGAGTATTTGAAATGGGACCCATAGTTAAAAGGGGGGCCGAGGGGGGCATAATCAAGTGGGGTCTTATATGAAAGCGATTTGTTCGAATATTCCGAAATCGCTTATTTTCTAGTTCTAGTCGCGCTAGTTTTTGAATTATGAAATGTTCAAAAATATTCTCCCAACCTATCTCTAAAGTAATCTAAAGCAATGACAACAATCTAAGAATTCATACTAATAAATAATTTGCATAACTGTAATTCAGGTTGCATTCTATTTGCATAATAAACAGGGATAAAATTTTCTACCGAACTTTTATAGTATATATCAGTTTAAGTGTATTCTTACTACGAAAAATTCGCGTTCGAGCGAGGTGTCATGAAAGTAATTTATTTCCATATTCGAAATCTATTAATTTCTAAATTTTGATTCGCATTTTTTTTCGTGTTGTAATCCAAAATGTGCAAAAATATAACGTTCCCTCTTCTTTTCCTCTATAATATTTATTCCAAAAATCTGAAATAATTTGTGCTGACAGGTAGTGATATAAATATTATATTTTTAATGTGAAAATATCCGAAATGTGGCTCGAAGTTAAAAGGGGGCCGAAGAGGGGCACAGTCAAGTAGGGTCTCATATGAAAGCCCTTTTTTGGTACATTCTGAAATCCACTTATTCTTTAATTCTAGTCTAGTAATATTGCATTATCAGAGAGAAATGGAGGTTAAATTAGTGGGGGTTAAGGGGGACATATTCAAGCGAGGCATCGTATGAAAGTAATTTATTTGCATATTCGAAAGCTATTTTTTTCCAAATTTTAATCCGCAAAATTTTTGACTTGCAATACAAAATATGCAAAAATATAACGCCCCCCACCTTTTCTCCATAATATATATACCACAAAAAATCTGAAGTAATTTGTGCTGACAGGCAGTGATATGAAAATTCCATTTTCACTGCTAAAATATCCGAAATGGGGTGCGAAGTTAAAAAGGGGGCCGAGGGGGCCACAGTCAAGTGGGGTCTCAAATGAAAGCCCTTTGTTCGTACATTCTGAAGCCGCTTATTTTTTAACTCTAGTTGCCATGGCTTTCGATATATGAGGGAAAATGTCAAAAACTATACTCCCAAACTATTTTTAAATTGGTCTAAAGCAATCACTCAAATTTAAGGATTCTTACCAATAAAAGGGATTAAATTTTCTACTGAACTTTCATAGTATTAGTTTAAGGTTACCCCAAGTTCTTGCTACGAAGAATTCGCCTAAATACTCCACTCTTGTCTCACATTTGAAATCTTGAAAAGGAAATTATCTAATAACAAACAATTTCAATTATGACTATAATCTGCGAAGTGCGCAATTTAAAAGTGGAACGAAGCTACAATCACAGGATCATGTTGTGGCCATAAAATGATAGCTTTTCAATTAGCTGGCCGCGCGATTAGATAGCAAATGTGGCCATATTACATGAATTTACCAGTCGCTTACGACAAGCTATCGCTAATATGGCATTAGACGTTATGGCGGAATATTGCGTTAAATATTCGCAGAATCGTCGACCGTAAAATTATAAAGATGCCAGAGGAACAATAATGGATTCCGCGAAACGTCCGCGCGGCGTACATCGCGAAAAAAAAAAACCTCTATGAACGCTTAATCACTCGCCGATTTAATTAACGCAATGATAATTGCCGAGATGTTTGCGGTAAAAATCGCCGGAGAAAATGTAACATATTGCCTTTTTCTGCGAAGCAATCGGAAAAATGGTGCGCTTTTTGCCCGCTTATATTTTATTATGTCTTCGGCCGTGTCTAATGCCTAATCTATCTTGTTGCACAACGTCGTTTTACACGTTCGCTGAGTGACGGCGAGCGTATTTTACGGGACAGATATTGCGGATTGCGTTGGCGAGACGAAAAGCGCGAAATCTGGTGACGCTTAAAAAAATAGGATGGAAAGGGGGCGACTTGTTAAGTTTGACCAGTTTTCAAGAGTTCGTGTGGATTGGAGAATGATGTTTTGTTCAAATTCGATCATGTGTATATTTAGCTGTCTAGAGATTCTTCAGCTCTGTATATTGGGTAACAAAGCTGCACATAGTTTGTACAAAATTGAATTTTAAGATAGAAAACATTCATTGATGATGAAGTTCAATCATCGGTCGTCACTAAGCTGTAATAATTACAGACGACATCGATGACATCTTGACAACAGCGAGCAACTTCGAGGGAGCTCAATCGAATGGAATTAAGACGACTCTTCCACTCTTCGAGCGAAACGAATTAAAAAGTTCTGACTTTTTACAGTTGTTTGCTCTTAAATGATGGCGTCATAAAATTCCCATATGCGACGTATTGGCATAAATCCTTCAGCGTTACGTCGAACGAAATTTATCGTTATCTCCCGTCTTTGGTTTGTTATTCGTTACATGGCTAAATGAAAGGCTCTCGCCGTAAATAACTCCGAAGAATGTGTTAATACCGCATTGGAGATCTTCGTGGTAATCGTTCAATTGACTGTTGAAAGTCCCTTAGGGGTCATAGATCAAACAATGAAACTCGCGTCCGAGTTGCATATGGCGAAAAATTGTACCGATGATGTTATGTTGATTACCGGACAGAATTCCGCTTTCAAACTGACGTAGCGGTGCTCTATTCTTTAGTGTAATAAATTTACGTTAACTCCATATTTTCATTTTTACTGAAGCTTACAAACTAGACGAGTATTTACAAACGCGAAACGAATACGACACCATGTAATACTTAATTGACTTATAACTTTACTATTTTTATTTATTTATTACTATTTTAAAGTCCATTCGCCGCTCCTTGCATTGAGTAACATAAAGCTCACAAACAAGGTCCCCTACTTGCATCATACGCTAGCTGGAGTTTTAGTTAAAACGCCCCCTTTAACTTGGTCTCCATATGAAGTGAATTTTTTGCTTATAAATGTCTCCGTATGAATACAAATTTTTTGCTTTAGTGTCTTCAAGTTGTGGTATTAACATGCACCTTTTATTGAGCATTAAAATTAGCATAATAATAAAGATGATTTATTTCTTTTATACGACGACGTGTAAGCCAACAGTGTCCGCTAATTAGCGGTGTAATTAGGAAGTTTATTATGATTGAGTTTGACCACCCGTAAGTTTTAATGACTAACAAAAATTCAACCGTTGTTATCAGATGAGTTCGAAAACTATTATATCTAACTGATGGGATTTGACGTTGGGAGTCGCGTATGTAAACTCTTCGAAAAGACTAAAGTATAATAATAACAGCAATATCTCCCTTTTCCAGCGCTTTTCGCGTTCAAGTGCTATACAGTCATTTAAATAAAAACAAAAGGAATCAAACTCAGAATTGGAGATAATAAACTGGAAATTCGTATAAACTTTCATTTTGACTTCCTAAAAGTTGTCTCAAAATAAAATTTCGTACCTGCGTCGTAAATTATTGAAGGTCAAAGATCACAAAAATTGGTTTTTCGCAATTATCTCTGTTTCTATTGCTCCAATGATGTTAACATCTATTATAAAAATTGTAGCGCATAAAATTTGCGACAAATTTTGTTTAAAACATTTTTTCATACGAGCAACCGTTTTTGAGATAAAGGGCACCTCTCAGCCATACTTTAGTGCAAGATCAATTAGACATATTATTCATTGTTAATGATATTTATTTATGATTTAATGGCCTTTTACAAGATATTATTTCTAAATTCATGATAATTCATCGAGAATCATGATTTTTCATCAATGATCATCGCATTACAATATGTATAGCTGAGCGCTGCCCTGTATCTCGAAAACGGTTGGAAATATGAAAAAATGTTTGACAGAAAACTTGTGGCAAATTTTATGCTCTACAATTTTTATAATAGACGTTAACATCATTGGAGCCATAGAAACCGAGATAATCGCAAAAAACCGTTTTATATGACCTTTGACCTTGAAAAATTTACGACGCAGACGAAAAACTTTTAGAACAACTTGTAGAACGCCAAAATGAAGGTTGTCTTAAAGGTCTCATAAAATCTTGTGTCTGCTTCGTAAGTCATTCAAAAGCAAAGGTCACAAAAATGTGTTTTTGGCGATTATCTCGGTTTCTGTAGCTCCAATGATGTTAACATCTATTATAAAAATTATAGCGCATAAAATTTGCGACAAATTTTGTGCCAAACATTTTTTCATACGCTCAACCGTTTTTAAGATAAATGGCACCTCTCAGCCATACTTTAGTGCAAGATCAATTAGACATATTATTTATTGTTAATAATATTTATAATTCAATGGCCTTGTACAAGATATTATTTCGAAATTCATGATAATTCATCGAGATTCATGATTTTTCATCAAGATTCATCGCATTACAATATGTATGGCTGAGCGCTGCCCTGTATCTCGAAAACGGTTGGGCATATGAAAAAATGTTTGAGAGAAAACTTGTGGTAAATTTTATGCTCTACAATTTTTATAATAGACGTTAACATCATTGGAGCCATAGAAACCGAGATAATCGCGAAGAACCGTTTTATGTGACCTTTGACCTGAAAAATTTACGACGCACACAGGGAGACTTTTGGGACAACTTATAGAACGCCAAAATGAAGGTTCTCAAGGTTGTCTTAGAGGTCTCATAAAATCTTGTGTCTGCTTCGTAAGTTATTCAAAGACGAAGGTCACAAAAATGTGTTTTTGGCGATTATCTCGGTTTCTGTAGCTCCAATGATGTTAACATCTATTATAAAAATTGTAGCGCATAAAATTTGCGACAAATTTTGTTTCAAACATTTTTTCATACGCTCAACCGTTTTTGAGATAAAGGGCACCTCTCAGCCATACTTTAGTGCAAGATCAATTAGACATATTATTTATTGTTAATGATATTTATGATTCAATGGCCTTGTACAAGATATTATTTCGAAATTCATGATAATTCATCGAGAATCATAATTTTTCATCAATGATCATCGCATTACAATATGTATAGCTGAGCGCTGCCCTGTATCTCGAAAACGGTTGGGCATATGAAAAAATGTTTGAGAGAAAACTTGTGGTAAATTTTATGCTCTACAATTTTTATAATAGACGTTAACATCATTGGAGCCATAGAAACCGAGATAATTGCGAAAAACCGTTTTATGTGAGCTTTGACCCTGAAAAATTTACGACGCACACAGGAGACTTTTAGGACAACTTATAAAACGCCAAAATGAAGGTTCTCAAGGTTGTCTTAGAGGTCTCATAAAATCTTGTGTCTGCTTCGTAAGTTATTCAGAGACGAAGGTCCCAAATATGTGTTTTTCGCGATTATCTCGGTTTCTGTAGCTCGAATGATGTTAATATCTATAATAAAAATTGTAGCGCATAAAATTTGCGACAAATTTTGTTTTAAACATGTTTTCATACGATAAACCGTTTTTGAAATAAAAGGCACCTCTCAGCCATACATATTTAAGTGCAAGACCAATTAGACATACTGTTCGTTGTTAATGATATTAATGCTTCAGTGGCCTTGTACAAGGTATCGAAATTCATGATTATTCATCGTGATTCATGGTTATTCATCAAAATTCATCGAATTACAATATGTATGGCTGAGCGTTGCCGTTTATCTCAAAAACGGTTGAGCGCCTAAAAAAATGTTTAATACAAAACTTGTCGCAAATTTTATGCTCTACAATTTTTATAATAAATGTTAACATCATTGGAACTGTAGAAACCGAGATAATCGCGAAAAACCGATTTTTGTGACCCTTTTTTGATTTTTTCCGATTTTTGATGTCAAATTCAACATTCAGTTCTTATACAAATTTGGTTTTATCATATTCAAAGCTAACAACTTCGAAAGAAATTGGAATTTTCAGATTAAAATCGAATTTCGAAAGTATAAACATATAAACCCGCAATTTTTTTTTTACCATTAATTATGATTTTTTTAAACATTGAGTATCTTATGCAAGTAAGATGCAACCTGGACTACAATATGCAGCTCTCTAAACGTGTAGAGTGGATCATATGTAGCCGAACTACCAACAGGTTAACCTTAAACGCTTAGCAAAGCTCCAGAAAAGCCCCAGAGGACTAAATTCTAAGGCACAGACCAATAGATTTGAACATTTATCAGATTCTGAGTTTGGAAACCAAAGACTGGTTTCGATCTTATTAGATCTCGTCAGTTTGGTATATCCAACCCGATTGCTCACAAATGTTCCGGTATTTATAAGAAAATTCTCAAATTTTTGTATTTAAAAGTTTCAAGTTTAACGAATTTGCCAAAAGAAGTCAAAATTTAGACAAAAACTTGAAATTTGTTTTTAAATTTGACATATTCAAATTTAAAAATTCCAAATTAATAATAAGCATTCTCCGAGAAATTGGAAGCTACTAGAATATTTGAAATTTGGAGATTAAGGTGACATTTCTAGGGAATGTTTTTTTTAGTAATTACTTTTTTTCTTTTATTTGTTTCCTTCTGCAATCAAGATTTCTTAAAATTTCGATTTTCTTTCTCTCAAAATTCAGTTACAAAAATTGAAAATACAAATTTTAGGTTGAAAATTGGAATTTTGAAACGAGGTAAATTTAAAAAAGCGAAATCAGTTGGATAGGTAATTAAAAATGTTTTAAATTTTTTTGACTTTAAAAAAATAATCCATAATCAGAATAAGTGAGTTTTTTTTTGGAAATTCCACCCACAATTTCTGGAAAGACAAAAATTTTGAGAAAGTTTTAGTATTGATGTTTTTTTAATGATTTTTTTCGCAAATATTTAGAATTTTTAGATTTTTTCGTGTAAAATTTCGGTTTCAAACTAGAAATTTAAAGTTTTTCTATACAGTATGAGTTCTTTTTTTCAAAATTAAGAAGGTATCGATTTCGAAATTTTTTCTAGAAAATTTTTCTTCCAATTTGAGTTAAAACAGCGAACACTATAAAACTTGGGATTTTGATAAAAATCTTGAGAAAAAGGTCAAGGTTTTCAGAGAAGTGCTAATTTTAGGATAAACGTAACAAAATTAACTAAATTGCTTGCACAGTTTTAAGGAGTTCGTACAGATTGCAGAATGATGTTTTTTGTTCAAATTCGTTGATACGTTCAGCACACTAACAAACACACTTCCTTAAAAAAGTTAGGATTCAATTTTTTAACGAGGGGTACTCAACGAAAAATATGGAAAGGGTACTCCGATTTTGAAAATTTGGAAAACACTCATCTAGAATACTATCCACTTTCTTTTGAAATGTCAATTTTATAAAATTCCAAATTTTTTGAACTCTCTCTGTCTCTCTCTCTCTCTCTCTCTCTCTCTCTCTCTCTCTCTCTCTCTCTCTCTCTCTCTCTCTCTCTCTCTCTCTCTCTCTCTCTCTCTCTCTCTCTCTTAGCCCTTCTCTCTTCTCTTTTCTCTCTGCTCTCCTGTCTTCTTCCTTCTTTCTTTTCCTTTCTTTCTTCTCTTTTCTCTCTTCTTCTCTCTCTCTTTGTCCTCTCTCTCTTCTCACTTCTCTCTCTCCTAAAATTTATTTTTTCGAAATTTCATTTTTATTTAAATTCGTTTTTATTTTTGGAAAATTCGATCCCCCCCCCAACACCATTTTCTTTGTCTTTTTCGTTACTTCTACTTTTCTTTTCCCCCTCTTACATTCACACTATAATTGGCCAAACAGCTGACGAAGAGGATCACTTGGTTAAAACGTAAAATTCCCTCCGGCCAATATCGCCAGAAGTTGTAAAACGGTTTATACGCAAAAAGATAAAAACAAGCAGCGATCGTACAAAAAAGCGGCTGATAAAGCAAGCGCTTTAACCAATGAACAAGCCTGTCTACTAATCTCTTGAAAACCGAGATCATATAAAGAGAACCTGAACAATATATCAATCCCTCGGCCTTGCCTTTAATAAATCACAGATATACTCGCCAAATTGACACGTCCCCCACTTCTCATCTTATCCCTCTTTGAGGCGTGGCCCGGTCCCCACCATATACAATCGAGGATTACCCCTACGTCCCCCACTAGTTTTTATCATCGGCGAGAACGTCGTTAGGGCGGAGCAACGGCACCAATCACGGTCGCGACGTGTGTGGTCCTCAGATCTTCATTAGGAGTACTGGGATGCCAATTTAGGGATTCGAAACGCTGTTGGAGATGGCAGCACTGATCGAGTGTTGCATTAGGAGGCATAATAAATGCTCCGCTCCGACCGCGTTTTCCGTCTCTCTCGCAGTTTGTAATTAAAGTGATTGTATGTGTAAATTTGATATTTTCATAACGTGGGAGATCTTGGAAATCGAATAGCTGACAATTTAATTACTTGTAATGAGATGGTTGATGAAATTCGATTCGTCGTAAAATTAACTTACGCTGGCAGTGGCGTTTATTGAAAAATATTTAATGCTTTCTGTCTTTAAGCTTTATTTCTAAATGCAGTTAGCAATCCATCATCCGCATTCCATGACAGATTTAAAATTAATTTTTAATTTGTACCTAACGAAGAACTTTTTAAAAAACTTTCGTTAATTAATTTGTATTTTTTTTTTGCTTTTGCTGGAATAAATGGTAGGAAAACGAAATATTTTAATTTATTCGTACTGAAGCTTTTTATTTTTGTAGCATTTTTCCCCTATTTTATCGTTCCGGCTTACTTCTCTTTCTTGGGCTATTTTTTACTTTTTCTCTAACACAAACAGGCGTCTGCTCGTAACCTCTTTACACATTAACCGATTTTGACAAAAATCCCCTCCCCCCCTTCCTCTCTCTCCAACCAGAATGAATAATGAAATAGTCTACGTCCTTGCGGACCTATCTGCGGACTTACCTTCGGACTTATCTGCCGACTTATCTGCGGACTTCTCTTCCAAGTTATCTTCCGACTTATCTTCCGACTTCTCTTCCGATTTATCTTCCGACTTCTCTTCCGACTTCTCTTCCGACTTCTCTTCCGACTTCTCTTCCGACTTCTCTTCCGATTTATCTTCCGACTTCTCTTCCGACTTCTCTTCCGATTTATCTTCCGATTTATCTTCCGACTTATCTTCCGACTTCTTCCTTCCGACTTATCTTCCGACTTATCTTCCGACTTCCGACTTATCTTCCGACTTATCTTCCGACTTATCTTCCGACTTATCTTCCGATTTATCTTCCGACTTCTCTTCCGACTTATCTGCCGACTTCTCTTCCGACTTCTCTTCCGACTTATCTTCCGACTTCTCTTCCGACTTCTCTTCCGACTTCTCTTCCGACTTCTCTTCCGACTTCTCTTCCGACTTCTCTTCCGACTTCTCTTCCGACTTCTCTTCCGACTTCTCTTCCGACTTATCTTCCGACTTCTCTTCCGACTTTTCTTGCGAGTTCTCTTCTGACTTCTCTTCAGACTTTTCTTCCGACTTCTATTCCGATTTCTCTTCCGACATCTCTTCCAACTTCTCTTCCGACTTATCTTCCGACTTATCTTCCGACTTATCTTCCGACTTATCTTCCGACTTATCTTCCGACTTATCTTCCGACTTATCTTCCGACTTATCTTCCGACTTATCTTCCGACTTATCTTCCGACTTATCTTCCGACTTATCTTCCGACTTATCTTCCGACTTATCTTCCGACTTATCTTCCGACTTATCTTCCGACTTATCTTCCGACTTATCTTCCGACTTATCTTCCGACTTATCTTCCGACTTATCTTCCGACTTATCTTCCGACTTATCTCCGACTTATCTTCCGACTTATCTTCCGACTTATCTTCCGACTTATCTTCCGACTTATCTTCCGACTTATCTTCCGACTTATCTTCCGACTTCTCTTCCGACTTCTCTTCCGACTTCTCTTCCGACTTATCTTCCGACTTATCTTCCGACTTATCTTCCGACTTATCTTCCGACTTATCTTCCGACTTCTCTTCCGACTTATCTTCCGACTTCTCTTCGACTATCTTCGACTTCTCTTCTCTTCTCTTCTCTCTTCTCTTCTCTTCTCTTCTCTTCTCTTCTCTTCTCTTCTCTTCTCTTCTCTTCTCTTCTCTTCTCTTCTCTTCTCTTCTCTTCTCTTCTCTTCTCTTCTCTTCTCTTCTCTTCTCTTCTCTTCTCTTCTCTTCTCTTCTCTTCTCTTCTCTTCTCTTCTCTTCTCTTCTCTTCTCTTCTCTTCTCTTCTCTTCTCTTCTCTTCTCTTCTCTTCTCTTCTCTTCTCTTCTCTTCTCTTCTCTTCTCTTCTCTTCTCTTCTCTTCTCTTCTCTTCTCTTCTCTTCTCTTCTCTTCTCTTCTCTTCTCTTCTCTTCTCTTCTCTTCTCTTCTCTTCTCTTCTCTTCTCTTCTCTTCTCTTCTCTTCTCTTCTCTTCTCTTCTCTTCTCTTCTCTTCTCTTCTCTTCTCTTCTCTTCTCTTCTCTTCTCTTCTCTTCTCTTCTCTTCTCTTCTCTTCTCTTCTCTTCTCTTCTCTTCTCTTCTCTTCTCTTCTCTTCTCTTCTCTTCTCTTCTCTTCTCTTCTCTTCTCTTCTCTTCTCTTCTCTTCTCTTCTCTTCTCTTCTCTTCTCTTCTCTTCTCTTCTCTTCTCTTCTCTTCTCTTCTCTTCTCTTCTCTTCTCTTCTCTTCTCTTCTCTTCTCTTCTCTTCTCTTCTCTTCTCTTCTCTTCTCTTCTCTTCTCTTCTCTTCTCTTCTCTTCTCTTCTCTTCTCTTCTCTTCTCTTCTCTTCTCTTCTCTTCTCTTCTCTTCTCTTCTCTTTCTTCTCTTCTCTTCTCGCCTCTCTTCTTAGTGAACGTCGGTAATGGGAATTAACATAATGGTGATCGCTCGACGCCCCTGACGAAGTTTCCATTAAAAAGAAAGTGAACAAATGTGGAAAAAAGTTCGACATTTTGACAAAAATTACGGACTTTCAACAAACACGGAACAATGACATTTGAGAAAATGAGAAAAACAAAAAATGTTTAAAAACTTAATTTTTCGAATTG
Source organism: Dastarcus helophoroides (assembly GCA_028583605.1). Classification (NCBI taxonomy): domain Eukaryota; kingdom Metazoa; phylum Arthropoda; class Insecta; order Coleoptera; family Bothrideridae; genus Dastarcus; species Dastarcus helophoroides. The sequence continues at coordinate 12,658,245 of CM053337.1, read as the reverse complement.
GAAATTTGGAATAAAAGGTCGATCTTTAAATTAAACGTCGTCATTTGCAAGAGAAAGACATATTTCAAGAGAAAAATCAAATTTTAAGAACAGAATTGAATATTTGAGAAAACGAGGTTTGAAAAAATTAATCAAAATTTCGATTAAAAGACGAATTTCAAGAAGAACACGAAACTCGAGAAACAGGCGAATTTTGGATAACAGACGAATTTCGACCGATATGTAGAAATCTGGAAATCGAATGGTTTAATGACAAAACTCAAAATTCGAGGAGGCCAATCTTGAGAAATGGGTTAAAATCTTCAAAATATTGCATTTTTGGGGGATAGAAAATTAAAATTGTCAGAAATACCGAATTTGGGGAAATCGACGAACTTTGAAATATGACTTACTCTAAAAAGAATTTGAAAATTCGAGAAAAACAGTTGAAATTTAGAATAGTCTGGAAACGAAATATTTTGAAAAAGTTGAAATAAATCGAATTTTTTGTGAACTTGGAAAATTGTCGGAAAACTTTGAATTTTTGGAAAAAATGTGAAATTTTGAGAAATATTTATTCCCAAAATTACGAACGTTGCCCCAAGTTTTCTGATTGGCATCAAAATTTTGGTAAAAGTCGAAATTTAAAGACGAAAACAGACAGTTTTAAAGTTTTGAATGCATTTGAATTAAAATTTCGATTTTTTTTTGCAAGTTTCGATTCAAGCCGCGTGAAATATTCGTAACTTTTCCAAAATTAAAGCATGTTCTCGGAAATTGTTTTGTATGCGTTAAAATTCCGTCGAAATGGCTAATAAAGTATCAAGTACCATTTAAAAGCGTTGACATTTTTTTAAAAAGTCGATTTTGAGAAAAATAATTAAACTATTGTTTAGTTCATAGGCTGTTTTTATTGAAAGATCCTAAGTTCGAGAAAAAAAGGGAAATATAAGAAACAATTCGAAACTTCCAGAATAATTCGAATTTTCAAGGATAACTTATGCTACTGTACTTTTTCTTGGTTGTTACTAAAGCAAAAGTTGGAAATTGCTTCGATCCAAATAAGGTTATTTGAGCGTAAATTATGCCAAATTCGTTCGTCTTTCCGAATTACATTTAAAAAGGGAATTGGTATTCGTAACAAATTCGTCGGAAAATATACAACCTAATTCCCCGAAGTGTTAAAATTCTTCACCAACAGGAGAATAATTCTCAATTTAATTACTTCAAAGTTAAAACGTATAATTAAAGAAAATGCTTAAATAAATGACAGAGTGGATGGCGGGACCCCCGAGACAAATTAAAAACTTCCTTAATTGAACATTCTTTCTCGAAAGGAAGACGAGCTAAGGAGGGCCGTCTCGCGCTTCTTCCTCTCCGGATCGCTTAAAAATACAGCCGGTTCTTAAACTTAATTAATCACCGGCCAAAATACACAGTTCGCTCACGTTCCCTCGGAATTGATCTTTCACTCTTAACTCATCAGCGGGTTTTGCATAAATTCGCCATCTCATCCCGCGCGCTGGCTGCTGATCGATATCGAGATCGGACGTTCAACGTCAGTTACTTTCGTTCCTAATTTGAAGGACAATGAGTATTTCGTCCCATTTTGTCTTTCAATGCTTGTCCCTGTTTGTGTTATGAGAAACTTCCGAATTTCTTTTATTTGCTCATCATTTTCTTTCAAGCGAAACCCAGTTTAAGTTTGGTGGTTTTAGTAGCGGTGGATCGCGCCATCTCCATTTCAAAGTACACACTTTTGGGAATTCGATGAGTATTAGCGTCCCCTAACAGATGGCTCTCGTTGTGGTTTACGACTGACAGTTACGGTCATGTGCGACTCGTTGATTTGGATGTAAATCGCTGGTCTGGTAAATTCTTCTGCAATCTAATCACTTTTCTCAATTACTTGCTTCTTTTTTGTTTCTGAAAATCAAAATTTCTAGAAAAAGACCGAATTTAGAGAAAATAATCTAAATTCGCAATACGTATTTCTCACAACTTGTTTTTATTTGAATTTTGACTTAATCTTGAATTTTCGGGTAAAAAAATCAACGAATTGTTGAAAAATGGTCGAAATTACGAGCAAAAGACGAATTTTAGATTTTTTTCACTGCCAACTAGATGATCTTATTCGAATTTGGAGTTTTCCAGTGGAAACGCACAATTTTGGCTATGAAAGACGTAAAACCCTCCTTCATCCTCCCCAAAGTTAAGTTTACACTATTTTTGAATAAAAAAATAAATACAGGGCCTAAGAATAGGGGCTTGCAAATTTTCAGGTGATTTTATCAGCAACTGTATTCACAATTTGACATTAATCGATTTTGCTTGCGCAATTTACAATGGTTGTAGCTCGGAAGGGATGCATTTTAGGACACATGTTTACACAAAGAACAAGTCTTATTTGGATCCCAAAAATACGCTCTTAAAATACTTGCATCGAATTTTGAATTACGCTATAAAAAACGGTTTTATTTGCCCGATTTAATTTTTGCTTAATATGAATTGTTTTTTTTTTAGTTTTTGAGCTTAAAAATATACTAAAAACTATGCATTCTATCTCCAAGTCCTAATAATTTCAAATAATTTATGCCAATAGTTAAACATATAACAATTCCATTTTTATTGGAAGAAGTTCGAAGTGGGGCATTATATGTTTGTGGGGTGGAAGGGGGGGGGGGACAATGTCAACTAGGGTGTCATATGAAAGGTATTTATCTGCAGACTCTAATAAAAAATTTATTTTGGGTTTAGAGTGCATAATTTTTGAGTTAGGATCAAAAATATGCATTATACATTTTATTTCCAAACCGTAAAAATTTGAAATATGCCAATAGTTAAACATAAAAATTCTATTTTTATTAGTAGAAGTTCGAAATGGAGCATCAAAGGTTGTGGGGGGTTAGGGGGGCTACTCTCAAGTGGGATGTCATATGAGAGGATTTTATTTGCACATTTTAGTTTTGAGTTTAGAATGCATAATTTTCGAGTTAGGATCAAAAATATGCATTATGCATTCTATTTTTAAGTCCTTGAATTTTAAAATAATTTACATCAGCAGTTAAACTTATAAAAATTACATTTTTATTGGCAAAAAATTGAAATGAAGCATCTTAAGGTTGTGGGGGGCTAGGGGGGGGGCAATATGATGTGGGGTGTCATATGAAAGGATTTTATTTGCACATTCTAAAACTATTTTTATTTTTAATTTAGAGTGCATAGTTTTTGAGTTAGGATCAAAAATATGCATAATGCATTCATTTTCCAGGTCGTAAAAATTTGAAATAATTTATGCTAACAGTTAAACACATAAAAATTCCATTTTTATTGGCAGAAGTTGGAAATGGGGCATTTTAAGGTTGTGGGGGGCTAGGGGGGCCAAGATCAAGTGGGGTGTCATATGAAAGGATTTTATTTGCACATTCTAAAACTATTTGTATTTTTGGTTTATAGTGCATAGTTTTTGAGTTAGGATCAAAAATATGCATTATGCAATCTTTTACCAAGTCGTAAAAATTTGAAATAATTTATGCAAACAGTTAAACACATAAAAATTCTATTTTTATTGGCAGAAGTTTGAAATGGGACATTTTATGTTTGTGGGGGGCTAGGGGGGCCAAGATTAAGTGGGGTATCATATGAAAGAATTTACTTTGCACATTCTAAAACTATTTTTATTTTTTGTTTAGAGTATATAGTTTTTGAGTTAGGATCAAAAATATGCATTATGCATTCTTTTTCCAAGTCGTAAAAATTTGAAATAATTTATGCTAACAGTTAAACACACCGAATTTCTTTTATTTGCTCATCATTTTCTTTCAAGTGAAACCCAGTTAAGTTTGGTAGTTTTAGTGGCGGTGGATCGCGCCATCTCCATTTCAAAATACACATTTTTGGGAATTTGGGAAGTATTAGCGTTCCCTAAAAGATGGCTTTCGCTGTGGTTTACAACTGACAGTTACGGTCATGTGCGACTCGTTGATTTGGATGTAAATCGCTGGCATATATGTAATACTTATCGCTAGTCTCTTTGGTAAATTCTTCTGCACTCTGATCACTTTTCTCAATAAGTTTGCTTCTTTTTTCTTTCTGAAAATCAAAATGTCTAAAAAAAGACCGAATTTCGAGAAAATAATCTAAATTCGCAATACGTATTTCTCACAACTTGTGTTTATTTAAATTTTGACTTAATCTTGAATATTCGGGTAAAAAAATCAACGAATTGTAGGAAAATGGTTGAAATTACAAGCAAAAGACGAATTGTAGATTTTTTCACGGCCAACTAGAGAGGATCAAAAATATGCATTATGCATTCTTTTTCCAAGTAGTAAAAATTTGAAATAATTTATGCAAACAGTTAAACACATAAAAATTCCATTTTCATTGGCATAAGTTTGAAATGGGGAATTTTAAGGTTGCGGGGGCTAGGGGGGTCAAGATCATGTAGGGTGTCATATGAAAGGATTTTATTTGCACATTTTAAAACTATTTTTATTTTTGGTTTAGAATGCATAGTTTTTGAGTTAGGATCAAAAATATGCATTATGCAATCTTTTACCAAGTCGTAAAAATTTGAAATAATTTATGCTAACAGTTAAGCACATAAAAATTTCATTTTTATTGGCATAAGTTTGAAATGGGGAATTTTAAGGTTGCGGGGGCTAGGGGGCCAAGATCACGTGGGCTGTCATATGAAAGGATTTTATTTGTACATTCTAAAACTATTTTTATTTTCGGTTTAGAGTGTATAGTTTTTGAGTTAGGATAAAAAATATGCATTATGCATTCTTTTTTCAAGTCGTAAAAAATTGAAAAAATTTATACTAACAGTTAAACACATAAAAATTCCATTTTTATTGGCAGAAGTTTGAAATTAGAAATCTTAGGGTTGCTGGGGCTAGGGGGGCCAAGATCAAGTGGGGTGTCATATGAAAGGATTTTATTTGTACATTCTAAAACTATTTTTATTTTCGGTTTAGAGTGTATAGTTTTTGAGTTAGGATCAGAAATATGCATTCTTTTTCCAAATCGTAAAAATTTGAAATAATTTATGCTAACAGTTAAACACACGAAAATTCCATTTTTATTGGCAGAAGTTTGAAATTAGAAATTTTAAGGTTGTGGGGGGCTAGGGGGGCCAAGATCAAGTGGGGTGTCATATGAAAGGATTTTATTTGTACATTCTAAAACTATTTTTATTTTCGGTTTAGAGTGTATAGTTTTTGAGTTAGAATCAAAAATATGCATTATGCAATCTTTTACCAAGTCGTAAAAATTTGAAATAATTTAAGCTAACAGTTAAACACCTAAAAATTCCATTTTCATTGGCATAAGTTTGAAATGGGGAATTTTAAGGTTGCGGGGGCTAGGGGGCCTTGATCATGTGGGGTGTCATATGAAAGGATTTTATTTGCACATTCTAAAATTATTTTTATTTTTGGTTTAGAGTGCATAGTTTTTGAGTTAGGATAAAAAATATGCATTATGCATTATTTTTCCAAGTCGTAAAAAATTGAAATAATTTATACTAACAGTTAAAGACATAAAAATTCCATTTTTATTGGCAGAAGTTTGAAATTAGAAATTTTAAGTTTGTGGGGGGCTAGGGGGGCCAATATCAAGTGGGGTGTCATATGAAAGGATTTTATTTGTACATTCTAAAACTATTTTTATTTTCGGTTTAGAGAGTATAGTTTTTGAGTTAAGATCAGAAATATGCATTATGCATTCTTTTTCCAGGTCGTAAAAATTTGAAATAATTTATGCTAACAGTTAAACAGATAAAAATTTCATTTTTATTGGCATAAGTTTGAAATTAGAAATGTTAAGGTTGTGGGGGGGCGGGAGGCAAGGGATGGGCAGAGTCAAGTGGGGTGTCATATGAAAGGATTTTATTTGCACATTTTGAAACTGTTTCTAGTTAAGTTTAAAGTGCATAGTTATTGCATTATAATAAAAAATATGCTAAAACACACCATTATCCCGTCTATCTTCAATTATTTAAGCCAAAAAATTTGAAGTACACTTCATGCAAGGAATTTTAAAATAAAGAAGACTTGAAAAACTCGAAATTAAAAAAAAAACAAATTTTAGAAGAAACATATTTAGAAAGAAACTCCAAATGTAGACAAAACGGTCGATAAGTGGGTTGAGATTTCTAGAAAAATGTCAAAATTTCCATTAAAAAAGTCATAATTTAAAAAAATCTTTTTTTTAATTGAAAGATCATTCTGGAATACGGAGAATCTTGAGAAACAAATCGAACTTATTTTTAGAAGTTGCCAAATTCAAAAAAGAAATCCAACTTTACAGAAACAGGCGAATCGTTTTAAACGCGCCCAGATTTAGAAAAAAGAGACACAAATTTTCAAAAATAGAAGATTTGAAAAAAGTCGAAATTATAAAAAAACGAAATTTTGAGATAAACATTTTGAGAAAACAAATCCAAATTTGGACAAAACCGCCGAGATTTCAAGAAAAATGTCAAAATTTCCATTAAAGTCACAATTTAGAAAAATCGAATTGAAAGATCATTTTGAGAAAAAGGAGAATTTTAAGAAAAATCGAACTTTGCAGAAATTGAAAACTCAAAAACAAACCCAAGGTTACAGAAAAAAAAACGAAATGTTTTGGGAGCGCTCAAATTTAGGAGAAAAATACGAATTTTAAAAATGAGATTTGAAAAAAGTCGAAATTATGAAAAAAAAAATCAAGTTTTAAGAAAAACATTTTTAGAAAACAAATTGTAGAAAAAAAGTTCAAATTTAGACAAAACCGCCGATAAAAAGGGTCGAAATTTTGAGAACAATGTTAATATTTCCATTAAAAAGTCACAATTTAAAAAAATTGAATTTTTTTATTGAAAGATCATTTTTAGAAAAAGGAGAATCTTTGGGTCACAAATTGAACTCTTTAGAAGTTGCAGATTCAAAATAGAAATCCAAATTCGAAATATTTTAAAAACGGACAAATTTAGAAAAAAACAAGACGAATTTTAAAAAGTAGAAAATTTGAACAGTCGAAATATTTCGAAGGGGGCAAAATTTCGAGCCAAAAGTCGAATTTATGAGCAGTGGGAATTAAAAAGAAAAGTCGAATTTTGAGAACAGTGGGAATTAAAATAAAAGACGAAGTTTGAGAAGAAATTCGAAATTTTGAGAAGATTCGAAATTCCGAGAAAAAATTCGAAATTTCAGGAAAAAATTAGAAATTTTGAGAAAAAATTTGGAAGTTCGAGAAAAAAGTCCAAATGTTTAAACAGTTGCACAAATCGAAATTTAAAAAAAAACCGAATTTTGAGAGAAATGGAAAAAACGACCTTTAACAAAATCGCAAAAAAACAAAGTCGAAAAAAATCGAAATTTCGAAATAAATGTCAAAATTTCTAACAAAAACTGAAGTTTAAATTCGCAAAAATCAAACAAAGTCGAGTCTTGAATATTTTCCTTTTGTAACATTTCGACTTGTTTTAAATTCAGATTCTTCATGCAAGCAAATATCAAACGTATTTTGACAATTTTAAGACTTAAATTTTTCGACAAATGACCAATTAAATGTTCTGTAATTAAACTTTTTAATAAAGTATAATTCGACAGTCTAGAGGTTCAAAAATGTGACTGTAAGTAATTAAAAAAAATTATCTCGTCGGCTTTAGTAAAAATTTAAGTTGATTCAAGTTACAGCAACGTTCAGGGAATTTGAGGTAAAAAAATACGTAAATAATAAAGTAAATTTATTATAAAATGATATTGCAAAAATTTAACAACCATTTTATTGATTTTACAGTGTAATTACACAGAACAACAAATTAACTATTTAAATTAAAAAAACTGCAACATAGACAAACGAATCAACTCGTTTTATTGAAATTACAGTGTAATTAGAAAAAAATATGAAAAAAAAAACAAATTAACTATTTAAATATAAAAAAAATATAAACATATACAAATAAACTAACTACTCTTAGAACTACCCGGCAAATTCAGATCCTGACCCGTTATTTTACAGAAATTCAAGGACTTGGCAATTGAGGTAATTTGTGTTTCATCCTGCTCGTGGTCTTTGGATTTTTTCTTTTTCTTTTTGTCTTTTCTCGTTTCTATCCTAGACTGCGTTTCCGCTTTGGGCAAATTCCGCTTACACGCCGAAAAACAGTTCTCCTCCGTATTGCACTTTCTCTTCTTGCAGTTATTGAATTTGTCGACATCCATGCTTTCGTCCTCGACATCGTCGAGCACCTCCTGCAGGAATTTGGCCGTCGCGCTATTCTTCATTTTTCGCTTTTTCTTCAACTTCTTCCTCTCGGCTTTAGATAAATCGTCGAAGCTAAGCTGCGCCTCTTCGAAACTCCTATGATCGTTATTCTCCCGTTCGTTACAGTCTTCGATATCTTGCTCGATCCCCTCGTCCGTTTTGTCAGTTTCTTCGTTCTGGGGGATGACGTATTCGGTGACGTTTTCGCTAAACCACACGCTCTTTCGCTTCTTCTTTTTCTTCTTTTTAAAGGAATTCGAGCTGCAAGTGCTCAAGGCGTCTAAGCTGTCGTCGCCGTCCTCTATGGCGACCTTGCACTTTTCCTTTTCGCTCTGCAGCTTTCGGAACTTCTTCTCCGCCTTGTCGCCCTCCTCGTCGGCGATCGCGATGTTCTTCATCTTTTTGAGGAGCATCTTTTCTTGCTTTTCGATACGGGCCAGCTTACCCGTCAGATTCAACCCGTGTCTCGCCCCCCTACGGCGCAAAAATAATTGGAAAATTAATTTTCATTTCTTTTAAAAAAAAACTGTCTAAATTGTAACGATATTAAATTTTGACTGATTTTTCAATATTTTTTATAAAACTTCATCGCGGCTTAATTTGAATTGAGTTAAGATGAATTCTAAAAATTGTACTAAAATAGAGTGGACTCACTTGTGAGCGGTTCTGCCGCCGCAGGCGGCCAACAGCTGTTCATCGCTAAGAAAATTTAACGGTTTAGTCTCTTCGAAATCGATTTTTGGAACATCGAAATTCTCTATGCCGTCTTGCGTCAACTTGGAAGTCTTTAAAAAAGAACCGTAATGTAAACTTTTGTCTTTCTTCAGGGCTTTCAAGGAATACGACTTGTTGGTTATTTCGATGGACTCGTCAGTCTTTCGTTTCACTTTCACTCCTGACTCTTTAACTTGAACCTGAAAACAATAACACTTAGCTTTAATAGACATTAAAATTGACGCGAAAACGCGTACGTTTACACTAGACACTTTATCTCGTCTATTTCCCTCCGAAATAAGTCATTTTGTGGAAAGTAATCTGTCGCAGCGTGTAAAAAAGTTCCAGAAAGCTCTCGGATCTTAATACATTTTATCTCAGAAGGACATGTGTCTAGTCGCTAAACACTAGACTCTAGTGTAAACTGGTTAGTTTGTTGACCAATAAATTCGTCGTTACACGAAACACTTACGTTTAAGTTGTCAGAAGCACTGTTGTACAACTTTTCCCACCAGTTGTTGTTAAATTGCTCAGCTGGGTCGTGTCCCACTCCCCCTTTGTCGAATTTCAACTTTGGTTTTAAGGCTGCGGCAATACCATCTTCATTTTTACCTAAACCTTGCCCTAAAAGGCACAAAAAGTCAAAACTGTCTCAATGTCGTTCGCTGCGATGCAACATTTTCCGCGTTCTAACTTACCTTCTTTCCAACCGTATTTTTCCATCTGTTTACGGGCGAAGTCCATTTTCGTTTATTTTCGAGCATCTATTCTAATTAATATTAAAAAAATCCAATAGAAAATGAAATACGCTAGAAGTAGGTTATGTTTGGGACTAATGTCAAACGTATGACATTTGAAACCATAGAAGTATACGTCTTAGGCGTTTTTTCGAGGAACCGGTTGCGACTTACTGCAGCCTTTTGTAGTTTACTGACGTGATTCATTAATTGCACGAAAATATATAATCGCAAAGCGAATCCTAATTCTATGAAAGGCATTATTAAGAATTAAACAAGAATGCAATTAAAGTATTACTTTAATTGCTTTGTAATGTTGTTTATGTGGTGGCAATCATATAATATTGTCTATCTCCCATATTTAATGACATTTAACAATTGATACGGTCAACAAAATCTTATAATTATCAACTCTTAAAATCATACATTATATCAAATTTTTAAAACATCGAAAACATTAACATTTAATGAAAAATACCCCCTAATACGCAAGCGTAGAACCGACATTAATTAAACTTTTCTTTCTCGAAATAAAGTCGAAATTTTGGGTTTAAAAATGAAATTTTGCAACATTTTGGAGATTAGGGTTGAATTTTCGCATTTATTCTCAGAATTTCGAGTTTAAAGTTGAAATTTCCACCTAATTTCGAGAATAAAAAAGGATTTTTAGGCTTAGAGTCGAAACTTCGAGATTAAGGTCGAAATATCGCAAAGGTGTAAAAAGGACATCGATTAAAAAACTTTTTTTTTAAATTTCGACTTTAAAGTCGAAATTCTGAGATTTAAGTTGAAATTCTGAGATCTAAATCGAAATTCTGAGATTGAAATCGTAATTCTGAGATTTAAATCGAAATTCTGAGATTTAAATCGAAGTTCTGAGATTTAAATCGAAATTCTGAGATTTAAATCGAAATTTTAAGATTTAAATCGATATTCTGAGATTTAAAGTCGCAATTCTGAGATTTAAGTTGAAATTCTGATATCTAAATCGAAATTCTGAGATTTAAATCGAAATTCTAAGATTTAAATCGATATTCTTAGATTTAAATCGAAATTCTGATATTTAAATCGAAATTTTGAGATTGAAATCGAAATTCTGAGATTTAAATCGAAATTCTGAGATTGAAATCGAAATTCTGAGATTTACATCGAAATTTCGATTTTAAACCTGAAATTTCGATTTTAAACCTGAAATTTCAATTTTTTTTTCAAAATTTCGACTTTTTTCTCGCATTTTTGACTTCTTTTTCCGAAATTTTGACTTCACTCTTGAAATTCCCATTTTTTCTGGAAATTCAAGTCGGAGTTTCGATTTTAAATTTGAATTTTAGGGATTAAAGTTGAAATTTTAAGAAAAAAAGTCGAAGTGTCTAGTTTAAAGTCGAAATTTAGGGATTAAAGTTGAAATTTCGAGATTAAGGTGGAAATATTACAAAGACGTGGAAAGCTGATCAATTTAAAATGGATTCTTTTTAAATTTTTCGTTTTAAGTCGAAATTTTGAGATTTAAGTCAAAATTTCGACCTTAAACTTGAAATTTCGACTTTTTTTTCGAAATTTCGATTTTTTCTTCGAAATTTCGATTTTTTCTTGAGATTTAGACTTTTTTATCGAATATTTTGCCTTTTTTTCGAAATTTCGAGTAAAAAGGGAAAATGTTGAATTTGAAGACCAAATTTCGAGATTAAAGTTGAAATTTTGATTTTAATTTTGATATTTCGGGAAAAGGACGAAATTTCTATATAAAAGTCGAATTTACGAGAAAAAACTTAAAATTTCGAGATTAAAGTTGAAATTTCGAGTTTAATCTTGAAATTTCAAGAAAAAAGTCGAAATTTCGAGAAAAAAGTCGAAATTTCGAGAAAAATGTCGAAAAAAACTCGAAATCTCAACAAAAAGAACAAATTTCAAAAAAAAGTCGAAATTTCGAGTTTAAGGTCGAAATTTTGACTTCAATCTCCAAATTTCGACTTTAAATGCAAAATTTAATCGAAATTTTGAGAAAAAAGTAGAAATTTCGAAAAAAAATGGAAATCTCAACAAAAAGAACAAATTTCAAGAAAAAGTCGAAATTTCGAGTTTAAGGTCGAAATTTTGATTTAAATCTCTAAATTTCGATTTTAAATGCAAAATTTAATCGAAATTTTGAGAAAAAAGTCGAAATTTCGAGAAAAAAGTCGAAATTTCGAGAAAAAAGTCGAAATCTCAACAAAAAGTCGAAATTTCGAAAAAAACGTCGAAATTTCGAGTTTAAGGTCGAAATTTTGACTGAAATCTCTGAATTTCGACTTCAAACGCAAAATTTAATCGAAATTTTGAGTAAAAAGTCGAAATTTCGAGAAAAAAGTCGAAATCTCAACAAAAAGTCGAAATTTCGAAAAAAAAGTCGAAATTTCGAGTTTAAGTTCGAAATTTTGACGTAAATCTCTAAAATTGGACTTTAAACGCAGAATTTAATCAAAATTTCGAGAAAAAAGTCGAAATTTCAAAAAAAGGTCGAAATTTTTGGATTAAAGTTAAAATTTTTAAAAAAAAAAGTTGAAATTTTGAGAAAAAGTCGAAGTTCGAAGAAAAACGTCGAAATTTCGAAAAAAAAAACAGTCAAAATTTAAAAAAAAATCGGTATTTCGGGATTAATGTCGTAATTTCAAGAAAAAAATCAAAATTTCGAAAGAAAGGTCGAAATTTCGGAATTAAAGTCGTAATTTCAAGGAAAAACTTGAAATTTCTAAAGTGGAAATTTAATTTTTAAATTGGAAATTTAACAATAAATAGAAATTTTAAGATTAAAGTCGAAAATTCGAGAAAAAAAATCGAAATTCTGAGATTAAAGTCAAAACTTCGCGATTAAAGTGTTAAAATTTCGAGTTTAATCTTGGAATTTCGAGAGAAAAGGTCGAAATTTCTGGAAAAAATCGGAATTGTGTGATTAAAGTCGAAAATTCGAAAAAAAAAATCGGAATTTCCAAATTAAAGACAAAACTTCGCTATTAAAGTTGAAATTTCGAGTTTCTATTGAAATTTCAAGAAAAAAGTCGAAATTTGGGGACTTCAGTCGAAATTTACAAATTAAAGTCGAAATTTCGAGGAAAGAGTTGAAATTTCAAAAAAAAAACTCGAAATTTCGGAAAAAAGTCGAAATTTGAAGAAAAAAGTCAAAATTTCGAAAAAAAAGTCAAAACTTCAAAAACAGTTAAAATTTCGTGATTAAAGTCGTAATTTCAAGAAAAAAGTCAAAATTTCGAAAAAAAAGTCGAAATTTGAAGAAAAACGTCAAAATTTCGGAAAAAAAAGTCAAAATTTCGAAAACAGTTAAAATTTTGGGTTTAAGGGTCGTAATTTCAAGAAAAAAGTCAAAATTTCGAAAGAAAAGGTCGAAATTTGTGGGAAAAAAAATGGAATTTTGCGTTTAAAGTTGAAAATTCGAAAAAAAAATCGAAATTTCGAGTTTAAAGACAAAACTTTGCTACTAAAGTTGAAATTTCGAGTTTTATATTGAAATTTCTAGAAAAAAGTCATAATTTCGAGGTTAAAGTCGAAATTTCTAGATAAAAGTCGAAATTTCCAGGAAATAGTTAAAATTTTGAAAAAAAAGTCGAAATTTAGGAATTAAAGTCGAAATTTAGGAATTAAAGTCGAAATTTCGAAAAAGAAGTCGAAATTTCAAGGAAAGAGTCGAAATTTAGGAATTAAAGTCGAAATTTCAAGAAAAAAGTCGAAATTTATAGAAAAAAAGTCGAAATTTTAAAAAAAGTCGAAATTTCGAAAATAAAGTCGAAGTTTCAAGAAAAAAGTCAAAATTTTAAAAAAAAGTCGAAATTTCGAGAAAAAAATCGAAATTTGAAGAAACAAGTCGAAATTTTGAAATTAAAGTCGACAATTCCAGAAAAAAAATCGAAATTTCGAGATTAAAGTCAAAATTTCAGATTAAAGTGTTGAAATTTCGAATTTAATCTTGGAATTTCGAGAAAAAAGTCGAAAATTTTGATAAAAAAGTCGACGTTTCGGGATTACAATTGAAATTTCGACTTTAATACTTGGAATTTCGAGAAAAAAGACGAAATTTCAAAAAAAGTCTTAATTTCTAGATTGTAAAATCGAAATTTCGAGAAAAAAGTCGAAATTTTGGAAAGAAATTTCGAAATTTCTAGATTAAAGTTTACATTTCAAATAAAAATTTAAAAATTTTCGAAAAAAAGTCAAAATTTAGGATTTAAAGTGGATATTTACCAAGTAAAGTCGAATATTCAAAAAAAAAAAAATCGAAATTTCGAGATTAAAGTCAAAACTTTACGATTAAAGTGTCGAAATATCGAATTTAATCTTGGAATTTCGAGAAAAAAGTCAAAATTGTTGAGAAAAAAGTCGAAATTTCGAGATTACAATTGAAATTTCGACTTTAATACTTGGAATTCGAGAAAAAAGTCGAAATTTCAAAAAAAGTCGAAATTTCTAGATTATAAAATGGAAATTTCGAGAAAAATTTTGGAAGAAAATTTCTAAAATTTCAAAAATTTCGAAATTTTTAGATTAAAGTTTACATTTGAAAAAAAAAAATTTAAAATTTCGAAAAAAGTCAAAATTTAGGAATTAAAATGGAAATTTGCGAATTAAAGTCGAAATTTCGAGAAAAAAGTCGAAATTTTGGGAAAAAAATTCGTAATTTCTGGCTTAAAGGTTACATTTTGAGAGAAAATTTAAAATCTTGAAAAAAAACTCAAAATTCAGGAATTAAAGTGGAAATTTCGAGAAAAAAGTCGAATTTTGAGAAAAAAGTCGAAATTTAAAAAAAAAACGTCGAAATTTCAGAAAAATTCGAAATTTCTGATTAAAGTTTATATTTCGAGAAAAAATTTAAAATTTTGAGGAAAAAGTTGAAATTTCGAGATTTCAGATGAAATTTCGACTTTAATCTTGGAATTTCGAGAAAAAGTCGAAATTTCAAAAAAAGTCGAAATTTCAATAAAAAAAGCCGAAATTTCAAAAAAAGTCGAAATTAAAAAAAAAGTCGAAATTTCAAAATAAGGCGAAATTTCAAAAAAAGTAGAAATTTCAAAAAATGTCGAAATTCGAGAATAAAATCGAAATTTCAAGGAAAAACATGAAATTTAAAAAAAAAGTCGAAATTTCAAAATAAGTCGAAATTTCAAAAAAAGTCGAAATGTCAAAAAAAAATCGAAATTTCAAAGAAAAGTCGAAATTCGGGATTAAACTCGAAATTTCGAAAAAAAATTGGAAAATTTCAAAAAAAAAGTCGAAATTTCTGATTAAAGTTGACATTTCGAGAAAAAATTTAAAATTTTGAGGAAAAAGTTGAAATTTCGAGATTACAGATGAAATTTCGACTTTAATCTTGGAATTTCGAGAAAAAGTCGAAATTTCAATAAAAAAGTCGAAATTTCAAAAAAAGTCGTTATTCGAGAATAAAATCGCAATTTCAAAAAAAAAGTTGAAATTTAAAAAACAAAGTCGAAATTTCAAAATAAGTCGAAATTTCAAAAAAAGTCGAAATGTCAAAAAAAATCGAAATTTCAAAGAAAAATCGAAATTCGGGATTAAACTCGAAATTTCGAAAAAAAATTGGAAAACGGCAAGTTGACATTTCGAGAAAAAATTTAAAATTTTGAGGAAAAAGTTGAAATTTCGAGATTACAGATGAAATTTCGACTTTAATCTTGGAATTTCGAGAAAAAGTCGTAATTACAATAAAAAAGTCGAAATTTCAAAAAAAGTCGAAATTTTAAAAAAAATCGAAATTTCAAAAAAAAAGTCGAAATTCGGGATTAAACTCGAAATTCGGGATTAAACTCGAAATTTCGAAAAAAAATTGGAACATTTCAAAAAAAAAGCATTATAGTCGAAATTTCGAAAAAAAAATACTGGAAATATTGAATTTGAAGTTAAATTGAGATTAAAGTGGAAATTTCGAGATGAAAGTCCGAAATTTTGAGATGAAAGTCAAAATTCTTGCCAAATGAAATCATTATATTTACGCCTTTGTATATTTCTTCTTTCCTTCAAAAAAATATAACGGATGAAAAAACTGTATTGAATTCGAAAATTGAAAGATACATTATCATTCAAGTTGTAGCTTTAATCAGGTGATAATGCAAAACGCATCAAAATGATCAATAAATAGATTTATCTTCATTAATTAGTTCACCATCCACATAAAGTTCATGCATAATGCCCAGTTTTTTATCAATCGCGTTCGCTCTAATGATAGCCGTCGAATTCCCAATTTGAAATTTCATTTCCGTTCCATTGTCGACGAACTCGTTTTCGGTTTCTACAAACTGCCCGTTGATCCACACGTCTAATGACTGTTTCTCTAAAATAAAACCGATTTCAGACGAAAAATCGGAAAATGTGTATACCACAGACAGTTATCTATGGTGTATACCTAGTACGACCCTGTATCTGGAGCCGTCGTTGACAAAGGACCAAGTCCTGTTGGACGTTATCTGTTTTTCGGTGAATTTTTCCAAAGATTTTCCATCCACAAGTAGGCTGTAGGAAAATGAGAAGAATGGTAGAGGGTCCACGCGGAGTTCGCATTTCGCCCCTTGTTTGCCCAGCGAGAATAGTTCTTCGCCAACCAATTTGAACATCCAGTCTCTTCTTAAAATTTCCTATAGAAAAAAAATAACTCGTTTGAGTTAACTTCTTCACTAAAATAACTCCCTCTCTCACAACTTTAAGTTCTTCGTTGGTTAATTAATTACTAACATTTCAATCGATGCATCGATTTCAATCGATGTATTTCGATTTCAATCGAGGTTTTATTAATGAAGTATTTTCGCGTTTTACAGCAGTCAACGATTTTCATAATCTGATTGAAGCTTTTGAAAAGCATAACACTTACAAACTACTGACATATTTATGAAAAATTTAAAAATCACGAACTGATATCTAAAAAATTAACTACATGAAAAAAGTGCTTTTAATAATCGCTTCAGGTGTAAATCCTATTCGAATTATAACGCATATTGATCGTCTAGACGACGAAGGTTAACATTTTCCAAGACTCACCTTACCATCCACCCGTAAAACCCTCTTGCCCGTCGTGGTCCCGTGCTCGAACTCCACCGTATGCACCCCGTCTAAAAGGGGTACGCTCCAATACGCGACCAGATCTGGCCTACTTTTCGAAAACTCATCCGTCATGTTATCTGATTATTTTATGGTGCCAGTTCTATTCGGGTGAACTTGAACCGTAAAACTAAACAATCCTTGTGGGAAATTCCCCCGCGTGGACCTTGACATAATAGCCTTGCATCGTAAATCTGTAAATATTTAATATCACCCCGCGTGCTATCCGAGGGAATGCCACAACTTTGTTTGTATTGTACGAATGAAACCTAGAATTTGCTTATAGACAGCGCTGGATTTACGTATGAGCTGTACGCGCTTAGGGCCCCTACCATCTTTGGGGTGGGCGAGGATTTTTTGTTTAGTCGTCAATAAGAATAACGTTAAGGATATTTAGATGACTAGAAATTCTTGAGGCAACACTGACCCCATAGCTTAGGCCTCATCAAGTCTAATCCGGTCCTGCTTGGAGACGACGGCGCGTATGACTAACTGATTAGAATCAATAACAAAATTTGCCTAAAACGAAATATTAAAATAACAACCCTAGCCTCTAAAAAGCCAATAAATAAAAGCGCCATCTAGGATTCGATGTGGAACTAGAATTAAAAATGTGGGGAAATAAATAAAAGTTTATGTTTGAAATGTATTTTTTATTCATTCGTTGTTATTTGATGATAATAACATTTAAAAAATTATGTATTTTATTCCAATAGTCTAAATTGTATTTGGTGTCTTCTTGAAATATTTGTAACCAGTCGATGCTTTCAGCGTATTTCCCAACTTCTGAAAAGAATAAAAACGTAAAAAAACGTATAAGATGTACGAAAAAGTCGAAAGAACATCAATTTAAACCAAACTTCTTTTTAGAAATTCCGACTTTTTTTTCGAAATTTCCGACTTTTTTTTCGAAATTTCAACACTACTTCTGAAATTTTGACTCTTTTTACAAAATTTCCACTTTTTTCTCGAATTTTTGGATTTTGTTCTCAAAATTTCGATCTTTAATGCTTGGAAGTCGAAATTTCAAATAAAAAATCGAAATTTCAAGAAAAAAATCGAAATTTAGAGAAAAAGTCGAAATTTGAAGAAAAAACTAGAGATTTTGAAAATAAAGTCGACAATTCAAGAAAAAGAATCGAAATTTCGAGATTAGAGTCAAAACTTTACGATTAAAGTGTCGAAATATCGAATTTAATCTTGGAATTTCGAGAAAACAATCGAAAATGTTGTTAAAAAAGTCGAAATTTCGAGATTACAATTGAAATTTCGACTTTAATCCTTGGAATTTCGAGAAAAAAGTCGAAATTTCAAAAAAAGTCGAAATTTCTAGATTTATAAAGTCGAAATTTCGAGAAAAAAGTCGAAAATTCGGAAAGAAATTTCGAAATTTCTAGATGAAGTTTACATTTTCGACTTTTTTTTTTCGAAATTTCCGACTTTTTTTTTCAAAATTTCAACATTAATCCGGAAATTTCGACTCTTTTTACAAAATTTCCACTTTTTCCTTGAATTTTTGGATTTTGTTTCCAAAATTTCGATCATTAATGTTTGGAATTTTGAAAAAAAAAGTCGAAATGTTGAATTTGAAGACAAAATTTCGAGATTAAAGTTGAATTTTCTGGTTTAATCTTGAAATTTGGACAAAAAAGTCGAAATTTCGAGAAAAAAAGTCGAAATTTCAAATAAAAAATCGAAATTTCAAGAAAAAAATCGAAATTTCGAGAAAAAGTCGAAATTTGAAGAAAAAACTCGAAATTTTGAAATTAAAGTCGATAATTCAAGAAAAAGAATCGAAATTTCGAAAATAGAGTCAAAACTTTACGATTAAAGTGTCGAAATATCGAGTTTAATCTTGGAATTTCGAGAAAAAAGTCGAAAATGTTGATAAAAAAGTCGAAATTTCGAGATTATAATTGAAATTTCGACT
Organism: Dastarcus helophoroides; assembly: GCA_028583605.1. Taxonomy (NCBI): domain Eukaryota; kingdom Metazoa; phylum Arthropoda; class Insecta; order Coleoptera; family Bothrideridae; genus Dastarcus; species Dastarcus helophoroides. Next base: position 12,639,537 of record CM053337.1, on the reverse strand, counting down.
TTAATGCTTCGAATTTCGAGAAAAAAGTCGAAATTTCAAAAAAAGACAAAATTTCTATATTATAAAATCGAAATTTCGAGAAAAAAGTCGAAATTTTGGAAAGAAATTTCGAAATTTCTAGATAAAGTTTACATTTCCGACTTTTTTTTTTGAAATTTCCGACTTTTTTTTCGAAATTTTAACACTAATCCTGAAATTTCGACTCTTTTTATAAAATTTCCACTTTTTTTTCGAATTTTTGGATTTTGTTCTCAAAATTTCGATCGAAATTCGATATTAAAGACGAAATTTCGATATTAGAGTCGAAAGTTTCATATTAAAGTCGAAATTACAAGTTTAATCTCGACTTTTCGACTGTAAACTCGAAATTTCTATTTTTTTTTCCTTAAAATATCGAATCTAATCTCGGAATTTGGATTTTAAACTCAAAATTTCCAATTATTTCTCGAAATTCGATATTAAAGTCGAAATTTCGACATTAGAGTCGAAATTTTGATATTAAAATCGAAATTTCAACTTTAATCTCGACTTTTCGACTGTAAACTCGAAATTTCTATTTTTTTTTCCCTTAAAATATCCAATTTAATCTCGTAATTTCGATTTTAAACTCAAAATTTCTAATTATTTCTCGAAATTCGATATTAAAGTCGAAATTTCGATATCATAGTCGAAATTTTGATATTAAAGTTGAAATTTCAACTTTAATCTCGACTTTACGGCTATAAACTCGAAATTTCTATTTATTTTTCCTTAAAATATCGAATTTAATCTCGGAATTTCGATTTTAAACTCAAAATTTCCAATTATTTCTCGAAATTCGATATAAAAGTCGAAATTTCGATATTAGAGTCAAAAGTTTGATATTAAAGTCGAAATTTCAACTTTAAGCTCGACCTTTCGACTGTAAATCCGAAATCTCTATTCTTTTCCCCTAAAATATCGAATTTAATCCCGAAATTTCGAAAAGAAAGTCGAAATTCGAAAGTAGAAAGTCGAATTTCAACTTTTAAGCTCGACCTTTCGACTGTAAATCCGAAATCTCTATTCTTTTCCCCTAAAATATCGAATTTAATCCCGAAATTTCGAAAAGAAAGTCGAAATTTCGAAAAGTCGAAATTTCGAAAAGTCGAAATTTCGAAAAGTCGGAATTTCGAAAAGTCGGAATTTCGAAAAGTCGAAATTTCGAAAAGAAAGTCGAAATTTTGGTAATTAAAAATTGCAGTGCAAACTAATCAGAAAAGTTTTCTCTCCGAATAGATGAACTGCCCAAGTACCATAGCTACCTTAATTCAGTTTAGAATGAGAAAGGGGTGAAATTACTGACCTTTGGTGGGTTACAACTGGGGTTGAACGGCAGGCCACACCGTTCCAGTAGCAGAACCGAATCCAACTTTATAACCGTCACCTTCGCAGTAAGCCTTCATCGTAACTGTATCTCCATCTTGTAAAAACTTCCTCTGTGTACCATCGTGCAGAGTTAAAGGCTTGGTTCCTTTCCAGGAGAGTTCCAACATCGAACCAAAGGAGTCGGAGCTCTAAAATACCATACTAATAATCTATCCGCTTCAATAATTAACTAAACTAGATTAAAAACCGGAACTGAACGACCGGATTTTGCGAACATTATTGGCGCTATGAATTTAAATCAGAAATTAGAAAATAATTTAACTGGAACATTTTCAGAAACTTATTAAGTATAATTTTAATATCAATGGCAACTACTTTTCGACATTAAAAAGTTCCTTACGCAATACCATGAACAGTGATCGATTTAAGCGAGCAATTCTTGTATATAAATATGTATATATGTGGTATTTCGGAAACGGCTCTAACGATTTGGATGAAATTTTGTTTTTGGTCAAAGAAATCTGCTACATTTACACTGATGATTCTTAAATATAAATATAAATATGTATATATTCGATATCTCGGAAACGGCTCTAACGATTTGGATGAAATTTCGTTTTTGGTTAGGTTTTTGCTTCCGAAGTCCATTGCAATTGTTGTCTTTTCTGAAAAAATGCGACTATTCGTAAAAAAAAATATTTTCTTTTTCGCCATCCCGTAAATCATAGCGATACTTAAATTGGATATTAAGATACTGATACAGAGATAACGCTGATTAGGTTTCTTTATTTCTTTGAAAAATCGTAAAGCGGATTTTATTTTTATTTATGCGAGGAATTCTTTATATAAATATGTATATATTTGGTATCTCGGAAACGGCTCTAACGATTTGAATGAAATTTTGTTTTTGGTCAAAGAAATCTGCTACATTTACACTGATGATTCTTAAATATAAATATAAATATGTATATATTCGATATCTCGGAAACGGCTCTAACGATTTGGATGAAATTTCGTTTTTGCTTAGGTTTTTGCTTCCGAAGTCCATTGCAATTGTTGTCTTTTCTGGAAAAATGCGACTATTCGTAAAAAAACATTTTCTTTTTCGCCATCCCGTAAATCATAGCGATACTTAAATTGGATATTAAGATTATTAAGATACTGATACAGAGATAAAGCTGATTAGGTTTCTTTATTTCTTTGAAAAATCGTAAAGCGGATTTTATTTTTATTTAAGCGACCAATTCTTTATATAAATATGTATATATTTGGTATCTCGGAAACGGCTCTAACGATTTGGATGAAATTTAGTTTTTGGTTAAGGAAATTTTGTATTTTTAAACGTGAAATCTTTTTATATAAATATGTATATATCTGGCATCTCGGAAACGGCTCTAACGATTTGGATGAAATTTTGTTTTTGGTCAAAGAAATCTTGTACATTTACACTGATGATTCTTGAATATAAATATAAATATGTATATATTCGATATCTCGGAAACGGCTCTAACAATTTGGATGAAATTTCGTTTTTGGTTAGGTTTTTGCTTCCGAAGTCCATTGCAATTGTTGTCTTTTCTGAAAAAATGCGACTATTCGTAAAAAAAAACATTTTCTTTTTAGCCATCCCGTAAATCATAGCGATACTTGAATTGGATATTAGGATACTGATACAGAGGTAACGCTAATTAGGTTTCTTTATTTCTTTGAAAAATCGTAAAGCGGATTTTATTTTTATTTAAGCGAGCAATTCTTTATATAAATATGTATATATTTGGTATCTCCGAAACGGCTCTAACGATTTGGATAAAATTTTGTTTTTGGTCAAAGAAATCTTCTACATTTACACTGATGATTATTGAATATAAATATAAATATGTATATATTTGATATCTCGGAAACGGCTCTAACGATTTGGATGAAATTTCGTTTTTGGTTAGGTTTTAACTTCTGAATACCATTACCACTGTTATCTTCCCTAGAAAAACGCAATTTTTCGCAAAAAAATCAGCATTTATAAGTAAAAATTGTAAAAGCGAGAAAACAAGATTTTACAAAAAAAAAAGAATTCGTTCGGGGTTCATCACGAGGCGAAGAAATCTATGTGCGAGCCCGAAAAAAATTTAAACGTAAAATTAACGCGAAATAGATTAAAATTACAAAATCGAAGAAACGAGATTTTACAAAAATGACAACTTCGAGCTCGAGCGAAGCTGAGTCTTCCTGATATTTTATAAAATACAACACAAGAGTGTGTGAGTGTAGTGATTGTAACCATCTAGTTTGATGAAGTCAAATCAAATGAAAATTTTCGTTGGAGATCTCCAACGACAATTTTTATGAAAAAGTCACGTGCGATCAAAACTACTTACCTCACCACTGATTGTCCCGCTGGCCATCAGATCGCCAGCGTTGACGTTACAACCCGTAATTGTGTGATGAGCCAACTGCTGCTTTGGGGTCCAATACAGATATTTGTAATTGGACCTGCACACCGTCGTGGCAACGTTGGAATTTTTCGCTGAAAACCCTCAAGTGTTAGGACGACATTCGTAGAAACCACCTCAAATTACTTACGAGCTAGCTCGACCTCAAGCTTGATATCGAAGTTGAATTTATCAACGTGTTTCAAATATGGAAAAGGTTCGGGATCTTGAGGGTAGTTAGGAACGAGGAAGGGCTCCAAAGCGAACGTCGTCACCACCCACGGGGAGATCGTAGTTCCTAGATTTTTGGCAGTGAACGGCCCCAGGGGTACGTACTCCCACTTCTGAATGTCTCTAGCTGCAAAAAATCCATGTTACAATTAATTTTGTCTAATTTCAAGTCGAATATCCGATGGTACTTGCTGAAGAAATCGATAATTGAAATACAGAACTTGTCCCCTGAAACCAAGAAAGATTAAAAAACACAACAGAGGTTGCTCTAACGCGTTTCGACAGCCAAGCTGTCATCTTCAAAGAGAAATTAGTAGTTAGGGGACTTCAAGACTGAACACAACTGATTGCAGAATTTTTAAAAGTTTAATCCACTCGTAAAGAGTAACCCCATTATCCCTTCAAAGCACTACGAGTAGGATGTGGAAACAAGGATAGATGGCGATGGATCGCCTTCTTAAACAAGGATAGGTTGTAATTTTTGGGGAAAATTCCTTTCGGTAACGAGTTCCATAACTTGGAAATTCTATAGGAAAAAGAGTCTCCGTAGACAGAAGTCCTCACTGTGTCAAGCTGGATCGCTCAGGAATTTGCTGTCTCCGAGTGTCTAGTACGCCTCAAGAATCTTGCCCTTGGGGGGATCAATTCTATTAGTTCCTGCGAGCATTTTCCATGATAGTACTTGTAAAAAAAAAGACAAGTCACCAATCATCCCTGTCCTCTAGTGTTTCTCTCTCATCAATTCTTAATTCTCGTCATCAATTCTCAACACTCGTCATCAATTCTCAACTCTCGTCATTAATTCTTAACTCTCATGATCAGTTCTCAACTCTCGTCATCAATTAGCCGAATCGCTCTTCTTGGAATTGAATCCAAAAGTGCTAACGTGTGCTTTGGGGCTGAACTCCAAACATGACAACAGTATTGGCTAGTGTTGGCCTAACTTGAGCTTTGTATAGTGTGAGTAGCTGATGAGACGTGAAGATTATCTGTTTTACACATTTTCTTGAGGTGGTATTTCAAGGGGCAATGGCCAGTGATGAGCATCAAATCGTTGTTGGGTGGATCGATGAGCTTTCTTGCCTTCTCTGTCGAGTAATTAATTGGAAATTATTTCGTTTGTCTTTGACCTGACGTATTTTTTCAGGGGATGTTCATTTGTGCTTTTTCCTAATTGTGGAGTTTCGCTGAGACATGACTTTTAGTAACACCAAAGAATGATTCGAGTTCACAAAATGGTGCTTTGCCTTTTCGTTTCGTAAGGCTATCGGCTATCGCATTTCCATCTATTTACTCTTGGCCTTAAGTTTGATGGAACGGACTGGTTCTTGGTTATCTTCCAAAATTGAATAACAAATCTTGTCCCCTGAAACCAAGAAAGATTAAAAAACGCAACAAAGGTTGCTCTAACGCGTTTCGACATCCAAGCTACTACTACTATTACTACTAGTTTCTCTTTGAAGATAACAGCTTGGCTGTCGAAACGCGTTAGAGCAACCTTTGTTGTGTTTTTTAATCTTTCTTGGTCTCAGGGGACAAGTTCTGTATTTCAATTTTTGAAGACAACCAAGGACCAATCCGATCTATCAAAAAAAGAAGCAATCGATGAAAAATATTCCGTCAATGTAACATTGGCACTCGGATATGTTACAATTAAACTAAAAGCATAAAAAAGTGGAAAGCAAACGCTTTGAAATAACGTAAACACGTTACTTCAAAGTGTCTGATTAACTACGTACTAGTGATGTTAACGAATATTCGTATTCGCATTTGCAAATGTGGAAAAACCAACATTCGTTACATCTTTATCTATTGGTCCATAGAAAAATTGTGGATAACTTCAAGTGTCTTATGCAAGTAGAATACAACTTAGACCACAGTATGCAACCCTCTAAGCATACATAGTGAATCATAGCTAGCCAAACTAATAACAGTTGAACCAGAAACGCTTAGCAAAGTGGTTGCTTTCTAGGAAAGTTCCAGAAGACTACATTTTTAATGCACAGACTAATAGGTTTAAACATTTATCAGATTCGGAGTTTGTAAACCAATTCTATAATGTAACGCAATGTAAATAGATGGAATAGAATTTAGAATAGAATTGTAGAATTTAGTAAATAAAAAAAGTTTCTAGAAGGATCTGATAAGGGGAAAGCGGCCGCGATAACGAAACAAACGGCAGATAAGCGTTCCAGAAATTTCGGCAAACCGAAAAGTTCTAGAAGCCGGGATGCCAAAACTATATAAGGCGGTCAGCTTTCCCTCGAGTAAGTTAGTTAGAGTCAGTCAGTGTAATTAGTGAGTTAGTAGTTAGAAGTACATAAGTAAGTTATTGTGCAGTTGTAGTGTTCCGAGTTTAGTTTGCTAATAAAGTGGGTATTATTCAATGTGTTAATCAATTCGAACCGATAAAGCCCGTAACAATAATATTTATCTGCCGGAACATTTCTTAGCATTCGAGTTGGATATACCAAACTGACGAGATCTAGTAAGATGGAAATCCGTATTTGGTTTCCAACGTCTGAATCTGATTAATGTTCAAATCTATTGGTCTATGCATTAGAATCTAGTCTTTTGGGATTTTCCTAGAGAGCAACCACTTTGCTAAGCGTTTTTGGTTCAACTGTTGGTAGTTTGGCTACCTATGATCCACTATACACGCTTAGAGGGCTGCATACTGTGGTCTAGGTTGTATTGTACTTCCATAAGACAGTTATCCACAATTTTTCTATGAACCAATAGATGGTAAAACCTAAGAGTCACACGAAGACATTCGTTGATTCTACAGTATTTACCTGCTAGAACATTCGAGTTGGGTATACCAAACTGAAGAGATCTAGTAAGATCTAAACCAATCTTTGGTTTCCAAACTTCGAATCTGATAAATGTTCAAACCTTTTAGTCTATGCATTAGAATCTAGTTTTCTAGAGAGTAACTGCTGTGCGTTTGTGGTTCAACTGTTGGTAGTTTGGCTACCTATGATCCATAGAAGGCTACCTATCGTACTCTAGGATGCATTCTACTCGAAATTACTCATTAAATATGAACACGTACCGCTCCAGTCGTTCATGACGACGAAACCGAAGATGTGATCCTGGGCCTCGCTGATGGGAATCGGTTCCCCTAATTTATTCGAGGGTCCTCCCACGAAAAACGCCATCTCGAGTTCAAAGTCCATCAATTTACACGTCCCGAAAACCGGCGGTGTACCTACAAATCGAAACATACCATAAAAATTCTAAGCCGAGGTAAAAACCTCACAGTAAAAAAAGGAGAGGTACCTTCGAAGACCAAAGTTTGTCCATAGGGTCGACGGATGGGTGTACCGGAAACAACGACGGAGCTGGCGCGACCATGATAACCGACAGGGAGATATTTCCTGCAAAAGTTTTTCGCTCAGTTTTGGTCAAAATTGAAATTCGGATTATTTACCAGTTTGGCATAAGGGCATTTTCTTTGCTTCTGAACATGATGCCCACGTTTGTCGCGTGATGAATCGATGAATAGAAGTCGGTGTAGTCGCCAATGGTCGCTGGCAAATGCATCGTGGCTTCTGATTGTGAAACGAAAGCCCTAGAATTGAATTAAATTATTTTTTGATGGACTGGTCCTTGCTTAACTTCAAAAATTGATATAGAAATCCTGTCCCCTGAAATCAAGAAAGATTAAAAAGCACAACTTTCGATAGCTCTCTGAAGATGATAACTTAGTTGTAGAAACGCGTTAGTTGTGTTTTGTATTCTTTCTTGTTTTCAGGGGACAAGATCTG